>JAQJVL010001706.1:0-153924 GCA_035578905.1 Stictocephala bisonia | reverse complement strand
GTTGGATTCATGGGGGCAGTGGTTGCTCCCAATGGGCGCTTAAGCTAGGGATATGGAGACAGAGGATCAAACTTACGATAGAAAGAGTCGCTATTAGATGATGGGAGTCAGAAATTTACAATACCCTGGCAACAGGGGAATCACTCAAAACATCCACCAAAGAAGGTCCACCCGATAGTGGTTTAGACATAGGCCCGAAACTTGGGACTGCCTTCGGGAACAGAAGTGGACCAAAGAAAGTTTAATAAATTGGTTCAAAGAAGGTTTACAATTATTTGAAGGAAGAAGGCCCACGACAACAAATGGACAACCCTTCAAGAACTATTAAGTTTGATTATTACATGCATCATCCAGCTAAGGAAACTATTATAAACAATAAATTGGTCAAATTGGTAATTGCCAAAAGGGGTTACATTGAAACTCTTAGGGCCCCAGAGGTGATTCCTTGATGGATTTTCAAAATAGAAAGGTCTGTGTGTTAAACCAGAGATCAATAGAATGTTCCCTGATTTCACCAAGGAATACGTCTCCCATGATTGAAGATCCAGAACTTATTAAAGAAATAAATAGAGATGTGATCAGAGAAGAGGCAGTGATAATCTATCAATGAGAAGACTAGAAGCTGAGACAAATAAACAATTACCGTAATTAACAAACAAACCACAAATTTTGCGGAGGCATCAACCTCTATACGTCTACTTCAAAACACACCACAGAAAGCGATATTGACAAAAGATAGTGATAAAACAGCTATTCCTTCGTTTAAACTAGTGTTGTTTTGGCCTGAACCGAGCTTACCACAAAGAAGTGAAAGAAGGAAAAAGTTCCAAGCGTTGATTCAGAACAATGGCGGTTATATCACGAGAAGAAACAATGGCAGTTATATCACGAGAAGAAAAGGATTGCGAGGGAAGAAAGAGAAAATGCAAAAGCAGAAAACAAAGAGCAGCTGACAAAAAACAAAACCATGAAGAAAAAACAAAACAAATAAAGATTATATAAGTGTATGTCATGTGATGCTTCGAGGAATGAGGAGAAATATCTTGACATAAAGTTTATGGATTGACTGTTGACATATGTCAAGGAAGTATTCAGATAAAATGTATATCCAGAGAACATGCTAGTAGATTTGGCATCTGAATACTAAGAAGTGTAATGTTGGGTTGTGTATGTACAACAGTAATAATTCATTTTTGTGAGTGTTAACTAAAATTATCTTTTGGTGTTTGTTTGAAATAAAACTTGTAAAAGCAACAATGCGTAATAATTTATATTAACAGGTTATGGGCCCAGACAAGCATTAAAAATCTGAGGCATAAAAAACGGTAAGAGTTATGGCAAGTGGAACAGATAACATTGAGAAGCTAAATGATTCGGAATCATTTAAATTTTGGAAGTTTCAGACCACAGTAATATTTAAATCTCTGGAACTGTATGATATCGTAAATGGCGATGTTAAATTAGAAGCAATAGATGACAACGATAATAAAGAGAAAAATGAGTGGAAGAAGAAGGATGCAATAGCACAAAAGATCATTGCAACGTCTGTGGATAAGAAATACTTGGTTCATATTATAAATGAAGTAACATCTTATGGTATGTATTCTAAGCTTTGTTGTATTTTTGAAAAGGATTCTGAGCAACAAAAATGCAATTTGCTGCAGGAGTTTTTTAATTATAAGTATGAGTTAAATTCTGACATGACAAATTTCATATCAAATATCCAGAACATGGCAGTAAAATTAAATAGTTTGAGTCAAAATATTGATGATGGTATGATAATGTCTAAGCTATTATCGTCTCTACCAGACAAATACAAGAACTTTGCTACTGCTTGGGAGTCAACTGCCAAAATAGATCATACCTTATCTAACCTAATGTCACGCTTGATAGCTGAAGAGGCTAGATGTAAAAACAGTAATGAAAATGAGTCAGGAATTGCCTTTAAAGCCGAAGAACAAAGGTATGAGAAAGGTAACTTTAGATTTAGTAATTTTGATAAGAAATCTAGTAGGTTTAATCAAAACACTTTGAAAAATAATAGTATGCGAAAATGTTTTGTGTGTAACAAACCCGGACATTTGGCCAACGCATGTCCAAATAAAAATAATCACAGATCAGGTTGTTCCACTAGTAAAAAGAAAAATCATACCGACAAAGATTGTTTCTTGAGGATAAAAATAAAAATAATGAAAAGAATGTTTCTTTTCTAACATGTAACGAATTAGAAACTCAAAACAGTGTTTTAGTAGTGGACTCAGGTTGTACAAATCACATGTCTAATGATATTACATTGTTTAGTGAACTAAATAGTAAAGTAAGTGAAATCATGGTTGCCAAAAGTGATCAATCCATGAAATCTGAGGGTCAGGGTAAAATTGAAGGTCAAGATTTTAATTTGAAGCATGTATTGTTTGTTCCTCAACTTTCAGCAAATCTGTTATCTGTAAATTCAATAACAGAAATGAAGGAGAAGTTGTTTTTTTAAAAGATAAAGTAATAATTAATAAACATAATGTCAGAGTGTGTGAAGGAACTAAACAACCCAACGGTTTATAAATAGTAGACGTAAAAACAAATAAGCCTAGTAGCCTATTGGTAGAAAATAAAAATAACTTATCTGGAAATGATTGGCATATTAGATTAGGTCACCCTAGTGTTAGTTATATGAAAAAAACTGGTAAAAATAGCTTCAGGTATAGAGTTATCAGAGCAAAAATGCGAAGAAGTTAGTAAAATTTGTGAAATATGCATTAAGGCCAAACAGACTAGACAACCGTTTTCAACAGAACGAAGGAGAGCTGAAAGGCCTAATCAAATTATACATACAGATCTATGCGGCCCTATCGATCCTGTTACTTGGGATGGTAAAAAGTATGTTCTTACTTTAATGGATGATTTTACTCACTATACAGTTGTGCAATTACTGGAAAATAAAAATAAAACGTTTGATTTCATTAAAGAATTTGTACTTGGAGGCAATGAAAAATTTTAAGGTATCAGTCATCAGATGTGATAATGGTGGGGAATTCACGAGTAATGAAATGAAAGATTGGTGTAAAAGTAGAGGCATTTTATTAAACTACACAATTCCTTACACTCCACAGCTTAACGGTAAGGCGGAATGTTTGAATCGTACACTAGTAGAAAAAGCTAGAGCCTTGCTCTATGACTCAGGATTAGAAAGAAATTTCTGGGGAGAAGCCATCAGATCTGCGACTTATTTGTTAAATAGAACCCCATCTAATACTGTAAAAACTACTCCGGCAGAAGAATGGCAAAATCAGAAGACAGATTTATCAAATATTAGAAGATTTGGCTGTGATGGATATGTCAAGGTATTAGGCCAATATAAAAACCTAGATCCAAGGAGTGTGAAGATGGGCTTTCATAGGATATGCACAGAATGTGGGATTTACATAAGAAGAAAGTAATAATCTCGAGAGATGTCGTGTTTGATGAATGGTGTAGTTCAATGAAGTGTATTGACAAGACGGATAAAGTAATGAATGGAGGTAAAGTAAACAATTACCATGAACCTGAAGTAAGAGATCCTATTCAATTCAAGAAAATCAGTTAGAAGAAAGAGAAGATAACCAAGTATATGAATTCGTTGAAAATCGAGACAGAGAAAATGAAGATAAAAGACCGATAAGAGAAAGAAGACTGCCAATAAGGCTCAATGATTATGCTTTGATGACGTATAAAGAAGCAGTAACATGTCCTGAAAAGGAAGAATGGAAAGCTGCGATTGAAGAAGAAAAATTATCGTTAAGTAAAAATGAAGTGTGGGAATTAGTACTGTCCAATAAATGGGTTTTCACAAAGAAAGAAAATAACAGATATAAAGCAAGACTTGTAGTAAAAGGATGTGAACAGAAAAGCGAGTTCGATTTTAAAGAAGTATTTAGTCCAGTGGTTTGCGGGAGTTCTCTTCGTACAATATTTGCAATAGTTAATCAGAAAAGTTACAGCATGCTGAAGTTTGATGTAAAAACAGCATTTTTGTTTGGTGATATAAAAGAAAATGTCTTTATGAGGATTCCAGAAGGCTATGAAGATAATGGGGAAATCTGTAAACTGAAGAAAGCCCTCTATGGGTTAAAACAAGCTCCTTTTACATGGAATCGGACATTTACGCAAGTGCTCAAAGAAAGTGGCTTAAAACCTACAAAAAATGAGAAATGTGTGTTTGTAAATGAAGATTGTACAATAATACTGGCATTATATGTTGATGATGGCATTATTGTAAGCGACGAAGAAGACCAAGTTAAAAGAATTGTAAATTTACTTAAATTGAAATAAAAGAAGAAAAAGATCCTATAATCTTCCTTGGTATGGAAATAAGGCGTGAAGAAAACAGTCTGAAAATAACTCAAGTAAGTTATTTTGAAAAAGTATTGAAAACATTTAATATGGATAATTCAAAGCAAATAGACACACCATGTGATGTACAAGTGACACAACGTTCAGAACTTACAGGGAATTTTCCTTTTAGGGAAGCAGTTGGTAGTTTACTTTACTTATCAACAAAGACGAGACTAGATGTAGCTTTCTCAGTTAACCTTAGTAGTAGTAGATACATAGAAAATCCTACGAAAGAAGATGTAGTCCGAGTAAAGAGGATTATGAAGTAC
This sequence comes from Stictocephala bisonia, assembly GCA_035578905.1. Lineage (NCBI taxonomy): Eukaryota > Metazoa > Arthropoda > Insecta > Hemiptera > Membracidae > Stictocephala > Stictocephala bisonia. The sequence goes on along the minus strand of JAQJVL010001706.1, from coordinate 149,287 downwards.
TTAGTTGGAAGCAAAAACATTCGTGTTGTATATAGCAAGGCGGGCAATGATGATCAAATTGAAGCTTTCTGCGATGCGGACTATGCTGGTGATGTGGACACAAGAAGTAGTACCACAGGATACATCATATTCTATGGAGGAGGACCTATCAGTTGGTGTTCCAGACGACAACCGATAGTTGCGATGTCATCAACAGAAGCAGAATACATTGCCGCTGCAGACTGCTGTAAAGAGATATTGTTTCTAAAATCCTTGATAGAAGAGTTAACCCATAAACCGATTAAAGCAAACTTGAACATAGACAATCAGAGTGCAATTAAATTAATGCAATCTGGAGTAGGCAATAAATGTAGTAAACATATTGATGTTAGGTATGATTTTATACATGAAAATTTTGTTTCAGGGGAAATATCAGTGAAGTACTGTCCTACACACAAACAAATAGCAGATTATTTAGCCAAACCCCTTAGTATGGTAATTATGCACTTTCTTGCCACCTCTGAAAATGCAATTTCATGTTAATAAAGTGGTTAAAAATGAGTTTATATCTCTTGAGGAGTTTGATTTCATCCGCGGAAAACTCGGTTTTTACCGAAAAATCGAATAACTAGATTTTTATCTAATAATGAAAAACCAACTTTTTTTTAACCCTATATACGCCATGTATATTACCTTAAAACGCTATGCGATTTTGATGGTTTCGTAAGGGTTTTTTTAAAAAATCATGAAAATTTATTCCTATACCCTAAATATAGAGTGCTGCATATCATTTTGTTCACAAAGATACAAATAATTAGAAGGAATATAAATTAGCACTTAGCAATGAAGTTGGTGCATGTAGTATCTTCGGAAAAGTTGAAAAGTTAATTTTTCAAACAAATCTTCTAAGTTTGGACACATATAAGTCAACCACCAATAATATAGCACAATTTTCACTAATGAACAAAAGTTGCAGAATCTTAACAGGAATAAAAATATATATACACAATAGTAGATAAACCAAAGGTAAAATTGAAAAATGTCAAAAAAAAGGAACTATATACACAAATTTTTGGGGATCATGTCATGTCAGTAATTTCACTGTTGTCACTTATATTTCCGTCATCTAATTCATCTAAAACACCCCGAATAGCACTACTACGTAATAATTCACTCATTTTTGAATAAAATCAGTGCAAAACACACGAAAAACACACACACAAAAAAAAAGGAACTATATACACAAATTTTGGGGGTCATGTCATGTCAAGTCAGTAATGTCACTGTTGTCACTTATATTTCCGTCATCTAATTCATCTAAAACACCCCGAATAGCACTACTACGTGATTATTCACTCATTTTTGAATAAAATCAGTGCAAAACAAACGCAAAACACGCACACTAACACATTGTTTTGTCGATCAACAAAGAACACAAACAAACTGGATTGGAGAGATGACTTAGCAACATATGCATCAACTGTTCAGGTCTACCAAAATCGTCTGAGTGAAAAATAAAAAAATATGTTGCGTTATATACATGTAATAGAAGTTTGTTCAAAACGGTATGCAATATGTGTGAAACAAATGCGTAATAACAGCGCTAATACATAAATGTAAGCACGCGCGAAATACGTCTCGATCGAGACGATGGCGCTTGAGCAACACAATAATGCATCTCGATCGAGACACGTGGAGGGTTAAAATCGTTATTTTTCGACAAATTTTTTTTTTAATTTCTCGTTTTTTTTATGCTGAACACAAATATATAACTGGTTTTGTAGTAAAATTATTTTTTCAGCTCGAAAAATTCATTTTTTTGCTGACATAACCAAACATAACCTAACTCATCCTAATTGTCTATTTTCTCAACAAAAATTCGTAATTTGCGTTAAATTCGAGCGTTTGGCCTCCGTGACGGCCTGCCGGCCGTCACTCCGGCGGGAATATAGGTGAATTCGGTTTTTGTGATTAATAGTTGTTGTATATAATGATCGCATAATGGCCGCTAATCGCAACACGCCGCGACAGTAGTTTTTCCGTTATTTCTCGAGAAATATTTGTAATAGACCAAAATAGTTTTCAAATTTGTATTCAACGCAAAAAAAACATCAAAATAATAAAAGACGATTAAAATACCATTTAAATTAACGGAAATATGACAAAAATACTAAGTTGTGACATTGGTTTTTTCGAATTTTTCGGTAAAGTACGTTATTTCTGCGGAATAAAAAGCATATCTCGTGAAAATACAGCCAATTCTAGACCCATTTTAAGCAAAATGTTCCAAATTTGTTTGGTGGCAAGAAAGTGCATAATAACTTAATTTATATTAACAAATTCAACAAACTTAAGATTATGAAACAGTTAGGCTATAAACCATTTTTAAATGTTCAGTAATTACAAGATAGATGTATTAAGAAATTATGTTCTTTGAATTTACTGTAACATTTCTAGATTTTACAAAAGTGAAATTGCTCCTTAATGTGTCAACTACTAGTACATTTACCTTACATCTTGGGAAAATGTAACCGATTCTTGACCCGTTTCAGGCAGTTTTTATATCTTATTAGGAAGCAAGAAACTGCAAATTACCTAAAACTTAGAGGGCCTAAGCCTAGTTCTTCTAATATGGGAAAGTAGCAAATTTTTGTTTCGTTACATTCAGTGCCGACACGATTTCACATTACGAAAAATACTGCAAATAGCCTATATAATTTAGTTAGGCCTATTTGTAACATTTGATTAAAACTACATAGACCTACTTCAAATAAAACTAAATTGTAATGAATAGCCTACACCTATCAATAATAAATTTAAACCAATCATTAATTTTTTTTAATTAGGGTCTCCAGTTGTTAAAAATTACTTTGCAAAATAATACCATAATGCTATTGTAACGATTGCCATATGTGAAAACCATACCATTTTGGTAAGGTTGTCAAGTCTAGGGTTAAATAACACAGAATAGACCTAAGCCTGGAAATTGTTTGGACCTAGTTGGTCACAAAAACAGTGTTAGGGCTAAAACATTTGAAAAATCTTATAATATCATACCTCAATAACAATTGAATCTTCCAATTCTTTACCAGCAAATATTATTTTTACTTCCTCTGGGGATAAACCTAATTTTGGAGCTATTACCTCTTTAACGTTTTTTATGTCCCATTTTGGATCTAATGCAACCGATAAAGTACTCCCAGTATTAGATTTAATATAAATATTTAAAGTATTTGTTAGAGTAGCTCTGCTAAAAGATAATAAGTTTATCATCGCCTGAATAATCTGCCATAAATAATCAAGAAACATTTAAGACATTTAATCTAAACACGCTGTTACCCTACACACATTATCAACCAGCTCTGACCAAACTGAAACTGAACATCACAACATGAACTTAGAAAGTTAGAAACAAGAGTACAGATTCAATACTTCACTGAGCAACAAATCACACGGTAAGCATCATAACACAACCGACAATAAAATATTAATTAAAAAGAAGAGACAAGAGTAAAATGAAAGAATAGATGACTTAACAACACTACCAAAATAGTAGATAAAGAAATATAAGTTAGTAGCATTTTTAGTGGAGAGTGCGAGTGTTTTCATCATGGCGATCGTTATTCCATTCTTTGTGCATTCCCATTCGTGATTCCGATTCCATATTCCGTTTGTATACGATGTACAACCATAGACCTCCGATTATACCGATAGGGTATAATAGAAAGTCTATGGTACAACTATCTAATTTTTTATTATAGACCCCTAAATTTGCGGCGCTACACTATTTACAAAATAAATGCTACAAAATATCTAATCACATATTCAAGTTCAGTGTTTAATCTACTTTATAAAAGTACAAAGGGTTATAATTTTTATTTTACGTGTTAAATCTTATGTGAGTTACAACTAAAAAACACGGGTTTTCACTCAACTTTTTAAAACTAGTGACTTTGAATTGTCATTTTTTTTAAAGTATGAGATTTGTTCATACTAATTGTACAACATGTTCGACAATTAATTGTAACTAGTGCTATTAGGTGTAATATACTGAATTTTCAAGTTGAAATAATTAACCGTTTCTACGATATTAATTTTTTCCAGGCCTCTAGCATTTCCTTAACATGTTCGATTACAGAAATAATTTTTTCACTGAAATAAAGAGAACTACTGACTGAACCCAATACACTATAAGATTGGTCATAATAAATCCTCGAAGTATTTTTATTTACAGTTTTAAATCTAAAATGTTACGGCTCACCGGCTGGCATGACCAGCGGAGGCTGTACAGTCTGTTTGTAGTGGATCCATTTTTGTTGAGCGTCAAACCTGTTTTATATTGGTTTAGGTACAAAAGTGCATAATTGCTTCTTATGTTATCGATTACAGATATCCATTTTTGTACGTTCGTTCACTAATAACTGAATCTGTATTACCAGATAGCTTGTATCCTTGTAGTTTCAGTATTGAACTAAGCAGTCCTTGTTTGAGCGTATCGTTCTAAATTACAATTATTTTTGTTTTTAATCGTTTTCTTTCAAATACGGTATGCATTTCAATTTAAAGTTTTGTAGTTGCTTGAACAATTGCTTGACAAAATATTAAATTAATCTGGTTATCCGTCAACTGAATGCGATCGAACTGATGTAGGAATATATTAAAAATGAGGTCACAAAATCTAATAGGACATTTCAAGTTAGTGAAGTTTTTTAGATGGCATCAGATTTAATGGACAACACTTTTGAAATTATTTGGTAAACTTGCGTGAATCATGAAGAAGTGTACTACCGCAAAAATGAAAATATAATGGACATACGGTAGCAATCTGGCTTTAATAATTAATTTAAATCAGATTAATTAATTCTGACAGTGTCATATGTGATAGTTCTGATCAAGAACTGTAATTTAACAACCGAACCGTAGTTTGATAATATGCTCTTTGCTGCTAGAAACGTCAAACTAAGGTGTATATCATCCAATTTAAGTCGTATATATACGCATACAGTACAGTATACATAACTTATTTTATATATATAATAAGTTTTGCGTCTGATTTTAACTTGTAAGCTACGAATAAAAACCATTTAATTATATGCCATCATAGCAACAACTAAGCGCAGTGCTCCATTGTTGTCGGAAACAGACAGTCCATCGCCTGATAACACGCATCCCGCACCACATCCAAAACATTTTAAATTATTTTCGTGATTTAAAATGTTTTTAAGTTCTATTAGCATTGACAACGTGATCTCCAATTTTCTAGAAAGAAATAGAATCGATAGAAACAAACCAGATTTTTAAAAACCTTTTCAGTGTAAAAATAACAACACCTACAAAAGGAATTAATAACTTAGTAACGATTTATTATTTCATCATTAAATTTCAGTATTCTACACCTAATAGTACTAGTTACAATTGGTAAATAAGAAAAAATTAATCTAGAATATATTTTTTTTAATGATAGTTCAAAGTCACTAGTTTTTTTTCGTTTTAACTCACATACCTACGTAGAATAACACGTAGAATAAAAATTAAAAACCTTTGGTGCTGTTATAAAGTAGATTAAACACTGAACATTAATATGTGATTAGATATGTTTTAGCATTTGTTTTGTAAATACTGTAGCGTCGCAAAGTCAGAGGTCTATAATAAAAATCCGATAGTAGACGATGAATTAATTGAGGAATGAGGATAAGAATAAGAAAGAGTAAGAGGAGAGGAATTAATGACAATGATTTTATATGGTTCTGTGGAAACCGAACTAGGAATGTAGTATAAAACTTACTACGACCAAAGTATAATAACATATATATGATAAACCTACATGCAAAGAACAGGAATGTGCGCCAAATAAGGGCGTAAAATAAAAACCTGATAGTAGATATTGATATTTTTTCAACTATGATAAAAATTCATAACTTTATTTATTCATCCTATACCAATAATGTAATGTTTTCGTGGCATTAAAAAAATATTTTTAGTATCAATTACCGTAATGCTTATTTTTTTATTTAAGTCTCGTAGTTACAGATATGCTTTTATTTTTATATAAGTACATTAATAAATGGAGTTCATATTTATTTACTTTTGTAAGTACTGTAATTTTTAGAAATAGCAAGCCCAATAGTAATCATATTCCACCATTTATAATAATTTATAACAGCATCTCTGCAAACATTAAAGAAATATCTAACAATAATTTATTTATTTAATGAAGGTAACGTAACAAATATGATTATGACTAATGACCACTGTACTGTATGGGTGGGCGGGTGGGTCAGTACTCATGTACCCTGAGTAATTCTATAACACTGTATGTGAGTGGGTAGGTCTACACCAATATCCGTGTATGGGTGGGTGATGTGTCTATATCAGGGCCGGCGCTAGAGGTTACGGCGCCCTAGGCAAAAATTTTTTTATTTCGCCCCACCCAACCGTAGCCAGGTGGTGGAGCTGACAGAAATAAACAGAGGAATCTCACAGGCTGTAACATCAAACCCTCTCCCCATAAAACGACACCAGATATGTCACTGACCCACCCGCCCGCCCATACACGTATATTGGCAAACATTTGATAACAACAATAATTATTTAATAAAACTGTTAAGATATCAGCAATTTTGGGGTCATATAATAATAGTAGTAGGCAATTAAATAACCTAAATCCTTTGGGGGTTATATGAAGTCTCTCTGTAAAGTCAAATCCGTACCCAGCAATCTACAGTATGATCAAAATTTAGTTAATAATCCTTCACAAATGTGTGAGTTATTTGCTGATTACTTCTCAACCGTCTATACACTTCCCTCAAGAAATAATATTGCTTACAAATATGATTACAATATAAAGGTTTCATAATTGCAAGTATCTGCCGTAGATATCGAGAAATAACTCCAAAATTTAGACATCTCTAAGGGCGCTGGCCCCGATAGTATTACTTCAGCGATATTCAAGTCATGTGCATCTGCCATCGCCCCTTAAATTTCTATATTTTTTAACCTACAAAAAATATAGAATGGATTATTCCTCAAATGTTGAAGCCTGGCTTTATAGTCCCAGTACACAAATCTAGTGACATATCCAATGTTAAAATCTACAGACCAATAGACATTGCAAACTTCCAGGCAGCAATCGATGAAATATTTGAAAATTTGGTTTTATATGTACTATCTTTTCGATTAAAAAAAATAATTATCGCAGAACAACATGGGTTTCACTCAGGAAAGTCCAGTGTCACAAATCTTGGCATATTCACCGACTATGTTCATTCCTCCTTTTCTAATCGTCATCAAGTTGACTGCACTTACCTTGATTTTGCCAATGCGTTTAACCGAGTCAGCAATCTATCACTTGATTTCTAAACTGGAAGCTTTTGGAGTGTCAGGTGCTTTTCTGCATTTGTTTCGGAGCTATTTAAATGGACGTACTCTGCTAGTGAAGTTTGCATCTCTTTTTTCATATTCTGTGGTTAGAGCTACTTCTCGGGTTTCTCAAAGATCACTTTTGGGCCTTTCTGTTTAGCCTGTTTATCAACGATATCAGGAGATCTCTTGATTGCAAGTTCCCACTTTATGCGGATGACATGAAGATTTTTCTTGGAGGTGACATCGGTTCATCAGCAACATATTTTTCAGAAGAACTAAGATTATACTACATCATGGTGTGTTGAAAATGCAATGAAACTGAATGCAAACAAAGTGCAAAGTCATGACTTTTGGAAGATCTAACATACTTTTCCTTTCCGATTATTATCTCCATGGCTTTTTACTTGAGAGAGTTGTCACCGTTAAGGACTTGGGGCTGCACTTCACACCTACCCTTCATCCTGATGAACATATATCAAGAATCTGTGTCAAGACCAATAGCTACTGACCAAGAGGTGCTTTCTTTCCGTACACCATCAAGATTCTTTACTCAACACTTTTAAGATCGATCTTAGAGTATAGGTCTACTGTCTGGTCACCTCATTACATCGGTCACTACAACTCCCTGAACTCGGTGCAAAAATGCTTTCTCCGGCTGATGGGTGTCAGAAGTGGCTTGAACTACTTTGACGTAGATATTCAGGATGTATCAGATATTTGCCAACAGAATCTTCTTTCTCTATCGTCTAAAAGAATTGTCATCCACTTGATATTCCTTTATAAAGTTGTCAATGGCATTATAGATTGCCCTGAATTACTCCAGCTCATTGACTTCCATGTTCCGCATAGAACTCGTCTAGCTCAAACCTTCTCCTAACACCATCATTTCACAAACTATACCTATCATAGTCCGTTGCCTCACCTTTAGCGGCTGGGAAATATTTCTCAATTAGATTTCTTTGGGCAGAATCTCAGTAACTTTAAGAAGCAAACTTTTGATTTTCAAATTTGGTTCATTTATAAATTAATGTATATGTTTTTATTATTATTATTAATTTGTTATGTATGTATATTTGTAAAATGGTGTTACCGTAAATAAACATTATTATTATTATTATTAGCATTAATAAATAACTAGAATTAACAAATGAATTATGGGTAACCAGAAAACTGAACAGAATTTTAAGTTCAGGTGCAAGTAAGCATAATAAAGCGCCTTTAGTGTGTAAACAACGGTCATGCCTCGTGTAGCTCAATAAAGAAAACCGAAACTTCTGTAGGCTTTGGCAAAAATGCTGTGGATGTGATGGCTCAGGTTATTGGCAAACTGCACTCCAAGGTGCAGACAGTAGTTGAACAAGATAAGCTCTGGCCACCCAGTTTGTAGTACAATGGAATTTGTGATTTGATCCTGTGAAAGTCTCTATGAGGCACTCGCTAATGTTGATGGGATTGTTATAGCATGCCACACCAAGCTGTGCCTGAGTCAAGACTGGCCTGTAATGCCTCCCAGTTGTAGATGATAAAGACTGAGCTATGTGACTTGACATAGTCAGCTTTACAATAACTTACAATAAGCACCCTACATTCAGATAACTGCAAAAACGTTAAAAAGTAGATGTTCTAGATGGGAACCTTTAGGTTTACCAGACATAGCACAACATTCAGACGATAGCTGACCACCAAACTTGCTTTTAGTCTCCTATAATGCAGATAGCTTCTGAACCATTCAATAAGTGATCCAAACATGCCAAATGATTCAGTTTTGCTAAAAGATGATTGTGGCACACTAGTCTTTGCGAAGTCTAGGTATATAATCTCCATATCTCCATGTATCCATCACTTTCCATTTAATGAAGAATGGTATAATCTCACCCTGAAGAGTTACTAAATTGTTTGTAGTAAATCTGTTAGCAATAGAGCCATTTTGGGATGGAGAGATGACGTTTTTTTAAGAATATTAGATTCTGCCATAATTTAAAGAAAAAGTTTTCCAAATTTTGGCTAAAAAAATTTTTATTTTTTTAATTAATTTAATTTTTTATTTGTTTAATTTTTAAAAAGTTTTTCCAAAAAAAAAATTAAATTTTTAAAAATTTAAAAATATTGAATTAAAAATAATTATTAACCCTCGAATTTTTTCTTGAAGTGCGGGGGGGCTTGGTGCTTAAAAAACCCCGGGGGCTTTGGCCGGGGGTGGTGGCTCGGTTTAGGGTTTCCACCCAAAGGGCGACAGTTTCGTGGGGTAGACAATAAAGGTTTTACCTTAAAACCTATGACACCTGCATTGTGGAGGGTTTTGTTTAACATAACCCCAATTTTTGGGGCCAGAAAAAGGGGCCTGTAATTTTTGGTAAAAAAAAAGATAGTTGGAAAAAAGCCCTTTAAAATACTTACCCCCTTTTCGGGGAAAAACAAAAAGAATTGTTTAGGGGGAAAATTTGCAAGAAAAAAGGGAATGGGAAAAAACCCTTGGTTTTATTTCCCAAAGGAAAAAGTTTGCACAAAAAGGAAAAAAGAAAGGTTTTTTTGAAAAGGAGGGACATGCTTTGGGAAAATTTAGGAAAACCCCCAAAAATGTATCCATATTTTTTTTAAAAAGGAAAAAGGATAAAAAACCCTAAAAACAAAATTGGGAGTAAAATCGTTAGAAATGACCATTTTGGGTTTGGGAAAAAAAGTTTTTAAAATATAGTTTGCAAGCGGGGTTTTTCAAAAGGAAAAGGGGTTTGAAGAAAGGCTAAACCATCCAAAGTAATCCAATTAGGGGGGTTAAAAACCCCCCTTTTTTGGGCCCGGAAGAGGGGGGAAGGGTTTGGGCAATTTTTGGGTTTTTGGGAAAAAAGGAAATGAGGGGGGGAAGACGATGGGGGGGGCAAAAAAAAAATTTCCATTAAATTTTTTAAATTTTTTTGGGGTTTCGGGGAAAAAAGCAATTAAAAACGAAGGTATTTTTTAAATGAAAATATTAAAAAGTGAAAATTGATTTTTTTTTATAAAATAAAATAAATTGGGGAAGAAAAAACCAGGATTAATTTTTCCCAAAAAAGGGGTTAATTAAGCAAAAAACCCATAACCCCTTGGTTTGTTTTAAATTTTAAAAATAAAAAAACAGCAAACCGGACAAAAACCAGTTTGAAAAATTAAGAAAGGGAAAAAAAATTTTTGGGCCCAGGGGACCAAGGTTTTTTTTAAGGAAAATTTTTTAAAAAAGAGCAAAGATGGGGGGGGAAAAGTTTAAAAAAGAATTTAAAATGGGTTTCTTTGAATTAAAACCATTTTTAAAACCAAAAAGGGTATTTTGGGGGCCCAAAAGAAAAGGAAGAGAAAACAATTTTTTTTCCCGGCCTGGAAAATTAAAAGAAAAATTTTTTAAAAGGGGGAAAGGGAAACCCCAAAAGCTTTTTAAAGTTTGGAAACCCCCGAGCCAAAAAAATAAGAGGGGAAAAAAGGCAAAGAAAGGTTTGCGAAAGAATAAATTTTAAAGGACGCCAACAAAGGACAAAAATAAAAAATTTTTTTGAAAAAGTTTTGGGGAAATAGGAAAAAAACCAAAAAGTGTTTTTGTTTTTGGTTTTGGGGAAACAAAAAAGGGAAAAAAGAAAATTGTGAATATTAAAAAAATTTAAAAATTTTTTTTGGGCATTCTTTTTGGAAAAAAGTTGTGGAATTTTGAAAAAAGTTTTGGAAAAAGGTTTTTTTCAAAAACATTTAAAAAAAAATTAAAACTAAAAAACCCCCCAGGAAGAAGAAGCCGAATTTTGGTAGGAATTAAATTTTTAGAATTGAATTTTTTGAGGGGAAATTATAAAACGTTAAAAGAGGGGAAAAGTAAACCCAACAGTATTAAGTATCTCATGTTTTGGAAAAGTTTTGTCCTTTGGTAATTTTGTTTTGAAAAAAGGGTTTTAAAAAACTCTAAGGACTGCATCACATGGGGAAAGAAAAATTTTTTTACCAAAATTTTTTAAAAAACCCCAAAACCCCTTAAAAGGGGCTTTAAAAGGGGCCCAGGGGTGAAAATTTTGAAAATTTTCTTTTTTTCCCCGGAAATTAAATGGATTTTGGTTTAAACCAAAAAAAGGGAGAACCCCATTCCTTAAGGTTTAAGGAAGGAAGACGCGATTAAAAAAATTTTTTTTTTGCAATTTTTTTTAAAATAGGGATTTTCAAAAAAAATTTAAACCTTGTTAATTGTGGATTTTTCACGCTTTAAAGAAAAAAGTTATTTTTTTAATTTTGAAAAAATTTCAGAAAAATTTAGAAATTTGTTTTTTAAAAGAAAGATGAAAAAAAATGTTAAAATTTTTTGGAATTTTACAAATTTTTTGGTTCCATTAAAAAAAATTTTTTTGGGAAACTTTTTTTTTTCGTTCCCAAAAACTTTTTTTGGGAAAAAATCAAAAAAAAATTGGGAAAATTAAAGAGAAAAAAAGAGAGATAAAGATATTTAAAGTTTGCCCCTTCCCCTTTTATGTTTCCCCTTTTGGGGAAAAAAGGGAAAGGAGATACAAACCCCAATTTTTCCCGGACAATGTTTTAGAAGATACCTTTTTTTTGAAAAGAAATTTTGCAAGGAAAAAATTTTTTAATAATCAGTTAATTTTTTTAAAAAAAGGGAAACCGTTTTGAAAAGGAAAGGGGATTTAAAAAATTGGAGGAGGGGTTTTTTATTTTTAAAAAATTTTTTGATGGTTTCAAATTTTGGAAAAAATGGTTTTTTTTCAATATGGAGTTTGAAAGGGGAAAATTTTAAAACCAGATTGGATGGTTTTGCCGGGATTTTTTTATTTTAAAAAAAAACAAAAGTTTTGTTTTTTTTATAGAAAAAGAAGTTCCAAAAAAAAACAAAAGGAAAAAAATTTAAATTTTTTAAAAAAAATTACAAAATAAACCAAAAATTATTTAAAATCGGCAAAAAGGGGAACAGGCAAAAATGCAAAAAGGAAAAATGGGTGAGAGCCAGGGAAAAACCGACGTTCGGGGCCCCCAATTTTTAAAGGGGGTGTGAAGAACCCAAGAGATAAAATGGGTTGTAAAAAGAGGATTAATTTAAGATTAAGGAAAATTTTTAAAAAAATTATTTTAAAACTAAAAAATAATTTAAATAAAAAAAAATTAAATTTAAAAGGAGGGGGGACCCCCCCCCAAGGGAAAACTCCCCCAAAGAAGGAAAATGGTTTTGGTGCATTTACCCGGAAAAAATGGAAATGTTTGTAACTTGTTTAGGGAAGGGGAGAAGAAGAAATAAGCTCCGGTGAAAACCCCGACTTTTATTAACAATTTTAGTTAAATTTTTTTTTTTTAAAAGTAATTTTTAAAAAAAAATTAATTTTAAAATTAAATTGAATTATATATATATATATATATATTATTTTACTTGCCAGTTCAAATGGGCTTGCAAGCGTGAACTTTATTCAACGAGTGAAGTACCAACAGTTAGCTCAGTTGGGGATAGGAACCTTGGACATTGCCGTCCGTAGACCGAAGCCTTAACCACTGAACCACTACAAAATGTTTTGCTTAGTCTTTTATAATTTTGTGTATTTTTTGATGGTCCCCAAAATCAGTATGTATCATTTATTTTTATTTTCTCATCAGTGTAGGATTTTTTAAGTGGCTTATTTTAATACATCAATAATTTCATTTTTGTAGTTTTTCAAGATAAAAGTACCTTTTCTCGTCTTTCAAGACAAGCTTTAGCGCACAAGCGTAGATTCCTACGTTTATTATTATTATTTTTTTTTAAGTATACACATGATAACAGTTTAGCCTTATAAATCTTCAACTGTAGACATCGTTTACTTGTAAAGACTTCCAACTGAGATATCTGGCCTTCAGGTCATATCGAACGTGTATGAGTCGCGTCTGTGAGCCAAAACTGTGCAGCTTGAGGCTGAATCTGCCGTCTATAGGGGGCCTTTACACACGAGGACATGCTCGTGGGCTTCCTGATAAATAAAAAAGGGAGAATACTGACAGTCAAAATTATCTATTATAAGCTAGTTGTTTGTATTTTACTCATTGCCTAAACATTCCTTACTTTTCTCCTGCATGAACAATTTACACTCCTGTATGCAAAGTTAGTTCACTACACTCTGGAATATGATTTAGTCTCGTTCATTATAAATTCTAAGGCTAATAGCCAAATGCTAGGTAATTGGTAATTATTAGAACCCAGCACAATTCTGAATATGAGAAAAAAATTAAAAAGATGCCATTAATCATATGATGGGAGACATAAAAATTTATTTTGTGCACCCAGATAAAAAACAAGTGGCATGGTACACAGAACAGTTCTCCCCACAATGAAGTGAAATGCGCCTCTTCCTTCTGCTCCAGTAATCCCTTCCGGGCTAGTTGTATCGTTCTATAGCCTAATTTTTCATTGGGATACATTTTTTATCAATGTTCACACCACATCAATTATTGTAATAGAAGCAAACAACCAACAAAATTTGTAGTGGAGGACAACTTTTACATGAAAGTACATATGCTTTGTAATACTCTAACACATGAATATATTCTATGCAATTAAAAGTAGGAAGAGAAAACTTTAAAACTAAGCATTGGCGGTTCAGAAACTAATCTGCTAGTTAACGCTTTGAAGGAGTTATAACTAAAAATAGTATGAAAGATAGGTTCGATAAACAAAAGATACTTTTTGCCATTGAGCTATATTTGACTCTACCATTCATAAGGCACTTTTGGAATAATAATTGGAAGAAGTAAAAACTTATTGTCTTTCAACAGAACTTTTCAGCTTCCCATTACTAATTATTGTGTTCATTATAACTAAATTAAAATTGAATTTTAGTTGTACGGTTATTAAAACAAGATTTGTTGAGTTTTCTTGGAGTTTTAACCCTAGAACACTAAGCCTCCTAAAAATTACGTGGATACTAAGCATTCGTAATTTTTACGACTTATGTTAATTTTTTTTTAACTATGAACGATAGTTTACTATTGTTTTAAAGCATGTTAATTTCTAAATATATATATTACAATGTATAATTATGAGTATAGTTTATATAAAGTATCATTTTTTTACAATCTGGAAGGCTTTTAATACAGATAAGCAAAAAAATGTAAGGGTTAAAAGAAATTAAAAAAATGTATATTAGAAAAATTGTATCTTTACAACTAAGAATTTTTTGTTATAAAAAATATACTTGAAAACATCATTTTAAATAGAAGAACATGAAATTTTACAGTTTTCTATTTTTGGCGCAAAGTTGAATGTCTAACATCTAATCAATGGGTAATAATGCATAAGTGTAACAAATATGAAATACAGTCATTCAATAACCATGGCCAATGAATTACTTCTTATATTTTATGAAAATAATCAACGAAAGTGTCTTAGAATATGTTCTAACTTCTCGTCATCACACTGGACACAGCATGTTGTTCCGCACATATAGGCTGGTGACTATGGATCATAAGCCTTCGTAAAAATCACGAAACACCGTTCACTGCACACACACCGAATTGTACTACAGGACAGCTCACCCATGACTGAATTCAAAGGCTAGTGACAGAACCTGTCACGAGATGGGGTGGGAATTCGAGGCGGGGCTTCCGCGCCAAACCAGTGTTACCAATTGCCGTCGTAAGTATTATGAAGGCTTAGTGTTCTAGGGTTAAACATTTTGAAGCCAAATTTTTGTTTTATATTTTGCAACAAAATTATATGTTTTCCTGATCCTGTACTCCAGTGTAAGATTTAAGGGCTGACCTATCTTTTGAAGCCCTTACTAATGCCCCTTTCCATAAAGTCATCACTATTATCACTTAGAGTGATTATGAATTAAAATTAACTTAATATATAAAAATGACTACCTGAAATTCGTTGTAATTCCATCACTTGACAACGCCTTAACAGATTTCCTCTATCTTTTTTTTAAAAATTACTTAATTTTTCGTAGAATGTTCCTGAAGAAAGAAATATTAAAAAATCAGGATAAAATTGGAAAATGTTGTAAAATTAACTGAAAAGTTTTATAGTATTATTTGTTTACAAACAAAACAAATTAAGCGAAAATTTAAAACAGGTGATGTTAATGTTTCTGCAACTTATTTGTATTTGTTTATACAAACATCTGTTGTATGTTATTTCTTAGTAATATACTGTATGAAACGTTGGTAAATAAACTAATTTTATATTAAGAGATTTACAAACATATCATACAATATACTAATTTTGGACTGAATGCAATGCAATTATGTCAATACTATTTATATTATAATCCTGTCCATTATATGGATTACGGTTATATTACTTACAATTTAAATAAGGGAATACATTTGATTACATTGTGTCTCATGTTGACTTTACAAATTCCATGAGTGAAAGGAAACATCATATGTTCAGGGAAATAGATTTTTTTGTTTTGACCAGTGTTTTGTATTATTTTCAGTTTGTTCTGTTATTTTTATTATAAGATGTTTCACAGTCTTAAATGGTCTATTTAAAGTTTATCATGTTTTGTTGAATTTTGGTAATTCAAATGACACCAGTTAAACTACTAACTTAGGTTGCAGAACTCGCAATGCTGCAAACCAAAGATATATTGTATACAAGCAAATAAAACTGATAAGCAACGCGTAGTCAATAACAGAGAATTGTTGTGCTTAATCCCAATCGAGCTGCGTTCAGTTACAGCGTGGCAATCGATTACTGTTTACTGCCCATCGTTGCTATTGGGAAAATGAACATTGTGTGTCCACATTGCTAGGCATTATAGTTTAAAAAAGAAGCCCCTGGATTGTGTTACGTGAGTGGAAAAGTTAAGTTGACGTCATTAGTACCGCCACCAGAGCCGCTACAGTTATCGGTTTCCTGAAATTGGGCCAGATTCTAGACAATTTTTGACTCATATTCAGCAATACAATAATTGCTTTCAAATTACATGATTTGGTGTAACAAAAAATTACTCAAAATACATTTATGCATCGTTTCAAGATTCAGGGTCAAATATATCATAGAACAGGTTTACTATTACCAATATTAAATAGTGAATACAAATTTTTACAAATTTATGCTTAAATATGCTTACAAGACAATTATGAAAGGAGTGAACGAAGGAACTGCGGTATTTATTTCTTAGATGCTCCATGTGGAACTGGACAACAATTTTTAATATCATTGATTTTGGCAACAATTCGATCACAAAATGAAATTGCACTTGCCTCATCAGGTACATTATTGGAAGGTAGTCGAACAGTTCATTCAGTACTCAAGCTGCCATAGAACATGCAAACAATTGAAACTCCAACTTGTAATCTTTCAAAGAATTCTGCAATGACCACAGTGTTGCAGCAAAGCAAACTGATCATTTGGGACGAATGCACAATGTCACAAAAAAAAAAATCATTGATGGCATTAGACTGCACGATGCAAGATTTACGAAACAACAAAAACCGGTTTGGTGGTGTTATGAAAGTGGGTGGAATTGAATGACTTGGAATATATTTTTCAACTTTTAATTAAATTTTATATATCATTGAACTCAAAGTTGATTAATTAAGAACTCCTACTATATTTATTATGACTATGAATAATAAAACAAACAACTTGAAAAATAGTCCTAATATTAAAACAAGATCTCAAACAAAAACAAAACTTCCCCCCTTAAGAAGATATACATCTCCAGCAACTAATAAATCTTCTAAAGCAACAGGAAACAAAACTAAGATATTGAAATCAGTGGTAGATACTTCTGTTAGCATGGAAGTGTCACAAATGTAACTAGCCCTATTTCTACACTACCCATTTCAACAAAGAACACCAATAGTGTAAATTCTTATCGCTGACATTATTACTAAAACCAAAGGGCAAATTATGGATAAACAAGTACACAATGCCTCAGTAGTATCAGGGACTGAGGGTAAATTATCACTAGTAACATCATTACTCAGTAATGAATGGATTGTAGATGATGTCATTCAACTGTATTTTGATACCATTAATCGTAAAATTCTCAATAAAAAGACAGCATGTATTGTAAACCCTGTCATTGTACAAGCTCTGAAATGTCTTACTGAAATTGATCACATTATACTACCTCTGGAATTGTACAAACAACAATATATTTTTATGCCTATAAATGACTCAGAAAGTGTTCAGATGGAAGAGAGCGGTACGCACTGGTCTCTACTGGCTTATTTTCGTAATGTTAATAAGTTCTATCACTTTGACTCTATGGGGTCCTACAACTTAGACCCAGCTAAAATAGTAGCTAATAAACTCATTAAGTACATACATTAAATCAAATCATGCAACAATCCCCTTTGTCTGTCATGAGACCCCTCAACAAAGTAACTCATTTGACTGTGGTATCTATATGATACTGATTACGGAAATTCTTGTCAGTAAAATTAATGATGAGAAGCTGGACTTCAATGTTGGAGAGGCTAACAACTTATTTACACTTCCTCAATTTAACGAGCTGGACATTTTTACAAAACGTGCACAACTTGCATCTTTCATATTCAACTCTGAACATTGCAATGTTTTGTTAGATGGAATAATAACAATGATAATTAAACAGAGTGGGGACCATACGACTACACATAAACAAAACCTTAAAGAGCTTAATACTAACATTAAACTGACCAGAAGCTTGCACCCTAATAGTAACAAACTTGTGGAAAGAAGGAAAAATACTCCGGAGAAGCAAGAAGATGTGTACAAGCAAAATAAATACAAAAACACAGAACTAATCAAACAACCGGTCAAGGAAAATGGAAAATTAAATAAACTCAGTCAGCAGAAACTGCCAATGTAAAACTTAACAGTTGCTTCAACTACAAATTTTCTTAAAACTAATAGAATTACTGTACTAAGCGACAGTCATGGTCGTGGCATATCAGCTTACCTTGACTTATATAAGTCTAGCGAGCTAAATATATTTAATTATGTACAGCCTGGTGCCCCTATCGAGACAATAATAAATGATTACATTGTAGTAATAGGGGGCACTAACAATATTTGCACACATGCAAAAAATCATTCTTTCCTCTATAATCTTAAAGAACATTTAAAGAAGAGTATTAAGTCTTTCCAACATACTAATCTTATTCTATCTACAATTCCATATAGATATGATTTGAGGGAACACAGCAAAGAGAATGAACTCATTAAAGAAATAAATAACAACATCAGGGGACTTGTTTACTCAAGTCAACATGCCCAGGTCCTGGATCTGCATCTGTTAAAGAGGTCTTTTCACACCCGTCATGGGATCCATGTAAACAAAAGAGGAAAGAAGTTCATCTCAAAAGAAATTATCAGACTGGCTTCTCCCAAAAGGACATCCTGTGCCTCACCCTCTGATCAGACCCTAGCTACCTGTGACAGTGACTCAGCTACACAACAAGAATCTACGCCTTCTCTCAATTCTTGGACTGTTTCATCTGACTCTCTGAGGAGTACCACCATGGATCATAGAACCTTGACTCAATATATAGTTGACGATCCATCAACTATGTCTGGGCGGAAGCGTGACATTTCAACTACTCTGAGTTCTCCTTTTCATGGTTTCTCAACACCTGACAATGCTTATACTAACTCAGCAAAAAACCTTTTTACAACAAGGTTAAAAATAATATCCTAGTAAGTAAGGTCAATTCTAAGAATTATATTGGAGGAATCCACTTAAGTTGTGCTTCCACTAACAATAAAGATGTACCAGTCAAATCTCTTACATTGCTGCAATGGAATATACAGTCTCTAGTAAATAAAGTTGACATTCTAAGCATAATTGCATCTCAGAACCACTGTGATGTTATATCATTGTCAGAGCATTGGTTATGTGAAACTGATATCAGGTTTTTATGTAGTATCTTTTTTCAGTAGATTGAACAAGAAGCATGGTGTCTCTGTTATACTGGTAAGGGAAGGTATACAATCTTATCAATATGACAAAATCCCTGTTGTATCAGAAGAATTGGTCTTTGAAATGTCAACCGCTTTTCTTCCTGATTATAAAACCATATTAGTATCTTTTTATCGATCACCCAAGAGCAGCCTGCTATTGTTCTATAGAAAATTATATGAAGTTCTTGCAAGCTTATACATGACAAAAGCTTAAATATTATTGTGGCTGGTGACTTTAATGTAGATTTTCTGAGCAATTCAAATGATATAATTGAGCTTACAAATTTAATTAATAGTTTTGACCTAAGTATTACAGTTTTGGAGATTACACGACCTAACTTACTTACTAGTAGCTCTGATGGAACTTGCATTGATAATGTTGTTACTTCAATTCACCCCGACAGATGGAGTACATGTGTGCTACATACAGGTGTTTCCGATCATAACCCTATTCTATTTCAAACATCTATTGAAGTTTCATGTCCTAGCAAGCTATCACTCTTAAATAGGAACATAAAATAGAACTGTAACTCATTCTAATTCTACAGCTTTGATACATTTTTTAAATAAAATTAGCTGGCTAGATATTTATGATAGTAATGTTGATATTAATAGCAAATTTGGACTATTTTTTCGCTATTTACTCTGGGCAGTAGATTGTGCAATGCCTCTGAAAACCTTTTCTCATAGAAATAAAAAGGCAAACACCAACTGGTACCACCGAGGTCTGGCTACTATGAAGCTTGAATTAGATAAACTTTATTACATAGTTAAAAATTCTACTAATCTAAACAAACTAATACTAGAAAAGTATAAGCAGGCAAAAAAGTGCTACAAAAATGAAATAATAAAAGCCAAATTGCTTTTTAATAACAAAACTATAAGTAGCTCTAACAATAAAAATAAAGCAATTTGGAGCTTAATTAAACAAAATCAGAAAGGTAATAGTAAGCCTCTGTCTATTCCTGAAAATCTGTCACCTGATTCTTTCAATGAATACTTTATTGATTGCATTGGAAAAATTAGAGGAAATATTCCTGCGAATGTTAAGGACCATAAATTCTATTTGAAAAAAATATACGATAATAATTTATTCACAAATAAGCCTGCTTTTATTTTTCATGAGTTTTCAGTTGAGGAAGTTTTTAGAACAATTAATGAATTGAGTGGCAGTGCCTGTCTTGACTATTATGGCCTAAGCTCCAAAATTCTAAAGATTTGTGCTAAGAACATATGCGAAGTTTTAACCTATCTTTTTAACCAGAGTATACATCAATGTATGTATCCAGATGTTTTCAAGATAAGTAAGGTTATACCTATACATAAAAAAGGGCCTAAAGATCACTTATGTAACTACAGGCCAATTTCTATCATTCCAGTAGTGTCAAAGGTCTTGGAACGACTTGTCCACAGGCAGATTGTAGATTTTCTTGAGGATAATTGTCTTTTTTCTGAAAGACAATTTGGTTCATCTTTGATTAAAGATTGTTATGAGGGATTGGAAGATAAAAATAATGTCGTCTTCAGGTCTTTTGATATGTCCAGGGCCTTTGACACACTGGATCACAGTGTCTTACTGGATAAATTAACATTTTATTTTTCTGACGATTCTACCATTAACTTTTTTAAGTCTTACCTTAATAATCGACAACAAGTGGTTTATAAGAATGGCAGTTTTTCATCACTTCTCCAAGTTGAGCATGGTGTGCAGCAAGGTTCTATATTGGGACCAACCCTATTTATTCTTTACATTAATGATCTCCCTGTTAACATTAGTGGTCCCAATATACTAAGTTTCTTGTTCGCGGATGATTTGGGTTTGAATATCAAGGCTAAATCATCTGTGGAAGCTGGTGATATGCTGGATGTGTCGTCTGACATTATACAGGGCTGGTGTAGTGCAAATAACCTGTTACTGAATGGAGAGAAGGTACAGGACTTGGTACTTAGTCTTAGTTTACACAAAAATGAAAGCTCTTCATTAAAATTCTTAGGCATTTCTATCCAATCAGACTTGAAGTGGACTAGTCATATAGACAATACTTCTGCCAAGTTAGCTAAGGGGCTTTTTGTCTTACGCTCCCTAAGGAAGAGTGTTACTCCCGATGTCCTTCTATTCATTTATTATGCTTACATACATAGTCATCTCAACTATGGTATTGAATTGTGGGGCAATTCTGGATATTCATCCAAACTTTTTACAATGCAAAAAAAAGCTATAAGGTTGATTTGTGGAGTATCAGGACAAATTCACTGTAAGCCCTATTTTCAATCAGTACTGTTATACACCAAAGAAAAAGTGAATGAATTACCTAAAATGGCTGACACCCACCAGCATGACACTAGGCATAAAAATAATCTTAGTGTAAAGAGATGTGTCTACACAAGTACAATGAATAGTGTGGAACACCAGGGCATCCGATTGTACAATGCTCTACCTGATTATATCAAAGTGTTGCCTTATACTAAATTTAAGACATTTTGTAAGAGACTACTAACTAATAATTGTTTGTATAATATTAGTGAATATTATGACATTGTGAAAACTGTAACTTAGGCTATTGACGTTGTCATACTTTTTGTAAAGTTTTCGGCAAATAAAATCTTGAATCTTGAATCTTTTGGTAGGTGATTTTCGACAAACACTACTAGTAATTCCACGATCTGCACCAATTGATGGAAAAATGTCAAAACACTTGAATTAAACATGAAAATGCGAGTAGAATTACAGAATGACCGATCTGGAGAGATGTTTCCATAACAACTGCTCGACATTGTTAATGGCAAAATTCCTGTTGATGCATCGTCAGGATACATTACATACATTCCCTAACGATTTTGGTCAATTTACTGAATCTAAGGCTGAAATCATCGAAATGGTATTCCTAAAACTTGCACAGAGTTACAATGATCATTTTTGGTTGAGCGAACATATTATATTGGCTGCAAAAAACGTTGATGTTAAAGAAATGAATTTTAAAATTCAAAATAGCTGGTGATCTGATAACATAAAAATCGGTTGATTCTGTCATCAACATAGATGATGTTGTCAACTATCCCACAGAATTTTTAAATTCACTGATAATCCAGTTTACCACCTCATAATCTGCAATTGAAAGTTTGTGTGGTAATCAATATGTTGCGGAATATTAACCCATCAAGGCTTTGTAATGGCACTAGGCTTACAGTGACAAAATTAGTGAACAATGTGATCAAAGCCAAAATTTTGAATGGAAATTTCAAGGGGAAACCATTTTGATCCAATATATTTCCCTTGATTCCTAAAAAAGGGATACGAAAAAGCATTGATATAAACGTTTTTTTATATTTATTTATTCTAATTTAAATTGAATACTCGTTAATAAGTTAAGGCAACGCCTGTCGGGTCAGCTAGTATCTTATAATTTCAATAAATCATTATTACTGGAGTAATCCTGAAACAAAACTGATGTGACCTTTCAGCAATAAATTTTCTATTATTAAATGTAAATTCATCAAATCAATTTTGGAATGAATGTACTTTTCTCAACTGTGATGAATTTTATCTGTAAATAACGAGGTCTAATGGATTGTTTTAATTTACAAAAGACTGTTTTAATTAAAATAAATATAAAATTAATAATTTATGTTGACAGTTTTCATTAAATTACTACTAGTAGTATAGTGAACAGTAGGGCTTGTAAATGTGCTGAAGGTATTGCTTAAAGACATAAAATTGTGGAGTTTCACTTTTCATGACCACTGATCTGAATCAGAAGTAAACTAATATGTATATCCATATATAAATTGGTCGGTAGTGTAGTTGGTTAAAGCCCACCTTCATGTGCTAAAGGTTCTCAGTTCGATCCCAATCAGAGTCAAACAAATTTTTAAAAGGGATCAACTGATAACCACCGGCTGTTCATTTGTCATTGGGCTATTAATTAATGACACTTTCTAAGGAGTAGTCAGTGTTAGTTTGTAACATTGACTACATTCATTCATCTACACTCATTAGAAATCCATATTCACCCACATCTTGATGACCCATTAATTATTTTTCTTAGTAATAAATAAATATATTTTTTTAAATAAATAAATATATATTTAGACAGTTTGACATATATATGAAGTATGTACATACTGTGTTTGATTGTGATCATGGCAGAGACAAACAAATACACAGTAAAAATGGTGGAGGTTGACATAAAACAAACATCACTTTTTCATCAGTCTTTATTAAAGATATAACTGCCATACAAAACACAAGTTATTTATATCACAGTGTTTATTTCTACATCAAATTTCTAAACACTTACATATTTTACAATGTCTATAGAGACCATAGGCTACAGAGGCAAGTTTAAAATATTTGTAGTTGCATAGTAAAATTATTTCACTACAACTCAAATTTTAGAAATATATTTTAGAACATTCTGTATCATTTACAGAAATAATAAAGTTGTACAATGTCAAATTATTAGATAGCTAAAGATGTATATGATACATCTACTGGTGATTTTATATGTAACAGTTTTATTTGCGATTAATTTCAAGTATGCGAAAACATTAAAAAGTATGCAATACACTTCTGAATTAAATTTTCAGACTTCTTTATATTTTTATTAAAATATACTGACATGGTAACTAAATGAAACTATGAATCTCAACCATTTGTTATTAGTATATTGTATTCTAAGCAAAACTATATTTTGAAAAATATTTTTCTAACTTGTACTACAAAAAATAACAAAATTCTAAATGCATCTACCTCTCCAATTATACTGTATATACAATATAAAACGTAAAAAATACTACATACTAAATATCGTTAAATTAATATATTTCTAGTCTTAAACTTTGTACATCACTAATAACCCTCCTTTATCTACAATCAAAATTCACCATATACATATCTGCAGCCCAGACTCAATTTTATGGAGTTAACCCATTGGCGACAACTAAATCGCAGTGCTCGTCCTATGTTTATTATTGTTTAAATAATGAATATACGCACCAAACAATCAGTTAAATTGTAGAGACACAACATATTCACTAGTGAGTACTATCTGTTATGAGCAGAATTAGTGGCAAAGATAAGAAGCAGTCATTTACAACAAAATTGAAGTACTAAGTTCCCCCTCTAAGAGTTCAACCTGTTTTGAACCGTGCCACGTCACTCCTCGGTAGTTTAGAGGATAAAATTGCTGTCTCCTTTGGTCAGTGAGATGGCTAGCCTGGGTTCAAATCCCAGTCGGGGTGCAAAAAGGTGATTCATTTTTTGTCATTATTCATTTTTTATTTCTAAAACGCTGATCGTAGAGATATGGGCAAATATGGGGGGTGAATGAGTGTAGATGAACTAGTGTAGTCATTGTTACTATTTGAGTTCAACTTAGCTCAGAATGGACTATTTATTAATAGCCCAATAGCCAGGGCAACTATGGGACCTACAGCTTTACGTGGAATCCGAACCACGTAGTGTCGGTCTGATTTTAAGCTAACTGACAAGTCTGACATTCAGTTCTCTTCCTTACACAACCTTGACTGCCAACCAACATCACACCCCAGACTTCTTTAGTAGTGTCCACGTCGATGGCAACCATTGAGCGAAGGCCGTGTCAGTATTAAGAGGACCGAGCATGGAACCTATCGCCTACAATCTCCCAAACATTTTGTGCCCAAGTAGCTGGGTTACAGCACTGCGACACAAGTGCCGATTTGTGCAATTGCTTTAGAACTGTTCTTCCACGAATACTGGCCTACTTGGCCTGTTGAGCCTCTGGCTCGTACGTTAGAGAACAGTGTGGCAACATGACAGAATAGCAGTAGAATGCTTCTAATGTAATGTTGACCTTGAAGTTAGTCGACACAACAGTTTTATTCATTTTTGGCTTACTATTCAAGTACTTGCCCTTAAGATTTTTTTTGTTTTTAATTAATTACGTCCCCAATGGGTTAAAGGTACTAAAAGCTTTTAATATAGCAAGATGTGAACAAATATGTTCTATGCAGTTCTTGTGGTCATGCCTGTAGTTAATCTATTTTACAGTAGTTTTGGTAAATGTACCATCAAATTTAATTATTGTAGTTCTTATTCTTATTAGTTAATCCCTCTAACTCTGGAGCCATGGCGCTCGAGTTACTTGAGTCTCACAGACCCATAAATGTACCATCAAATTTAATTATTGTAGTTCTTATTCTTATTAGTTAACCCCTCTAACTCTGGAGCCATGGCGCTTGAGTTACTTGAGTCTCACAGACCCATAAATATTATTAGTTAACCCCTCTAACTCTGGAGCCATGGCGCTTGAGTTACTTGAGTCTCACAGACCCATAAATGTACCATCAAATTTAATTATTGTAGTTCTTATTAGTTAACCCCTCTAACTCTGGAGCCATGGCGCTCGAGTTACTTGAGTCTCACCCGACCCATAAATGTACCATCAAAATTTAATTATTGTAGTTCTTATTCTTATTAGTTAACCCCTCTAACTCTGGAGCCATGGCGCTTGAGTTACTTGAGTCTCACAGACCCATAAATGTACCATCAAATTTAATTATTGTAGTTCTTATTCTTATTAGTTAACCCCTCTAACTCTGGAGCCATGGCGCTTGAGTTACTTGAGTCTCACAGACCCATAAATGTACCATCAAATTTAATTATTGTAGTTCTTATTCTTATTAGTTAACCCCTCTAACTCTGGAGCCATGGCGCTTGAGTTACTTGAGTCTCACAGACCCATAAATGTACCATCAAATTTAATTATTGTAGTTCTTATTCTTATTAGTTAACCCCTCTAACTCTGGAGCCATGGCGCTTGAGTTACTTGAGTCTCACAGACCCATAAATGTACCATCAAATTTAATTATTGTAGTTCTTATTCTTATTAGTTAAACCCCTCTAACTCTGGAGCCATGGCGCTTGAGTTACTTGAGTCTCACAGACCCATAAATGTACCATCAAATTTAATTATTGTAGTTCTTATTCTTATTAGTTAACCCCTCTAACTCTGGAGCCATGGCGCTCGAGTTACTTGAGTCTCACCGACCCATAAATGTACCATCAAATTTAATTATTGTAGTTCTTATTCTTATTAGTTAACCCCTCTAACTCTGGAGCCATGGCGCTTGAGTTACTTGAGTCTCACAGACCCATAAATATTATTAGTTAACCCCTCTAACTCTGGAGCCATGGCGCTTGAGTTACTTGAGTCTCACAGACCCATAAATGTACCATCAAATTTAATTATTGTAGTTCTTATTCTTATTAGTTAACCCCTCTAACTCTGGAGCCATGGCGCTTGAGTTACTTGAGTCTCACAGACCCATAAATGTACCATCAAATTTAATTATTGTAGTTCTTATTCTTATTAGTTAACCCCTCTAACTCTGGAGCCATGGCGCTCGAGTTACTTGAGTCTCACCGACCCATAAATGTACCATCAAATTTAATTATTGTAGTTCTTATTCTTATTAGTTAACCCCTCTAACTCTGGAGCCATGGCGCTTGAGTTACTTGAGTCTCACAGACCCATAAATGTACCATCAAATTTAATTATTGTAGTTCTTATTCTTATTAGTTAACCCCTCTAACTCTGGAGCCATGGCGCTTGAGTTACTTGAGTCTCACAGACCCATAAATGTACCATCAAATTTAATTATTGTAGTTCTTATTCTTATTAGTTAACCCCTCTAACTCTGGAGCCATGGCGCTTGAGTTACTTGAGTCTCACAGACCCATAAATGTACCATCAAATTTAATTATTGTAGTTCTTATTCTTATTAGTTAACCCCTCTAACTCTGGAGCCATGGCGCTTGAGTTACTTGAGTCTCACAGACCCATAAATGTACCATCAATTTAATTATTGTAGTTCTTATTCTTATTAGTTAACCCCTCTAACTCTGGAGCCATGGCGCTTGAGTTACTTGAGTCTCACCAGACCCATAAATGTACCATCAAATTTAATTATTGTAGTTCTTATTCTTATTATTTAACCCCTCTAACTCTGGAGCCATGGCGCTTGAGTTACTTGAGTCTCACAGACCCATAAATGTACCATCAAATTTAATTATTGTAGTTCTTATTCTTATTAGTTAACCCCTCTAACTCTGGAGCCATGGCGCTTGAGTTACTTGAGTCTCACAGACCCATAAATGTACCATCAAATTTAATTATTGTAGTTCTTATTCTTATTAGTTAACCCCTCTAACTCTGGAGCCATGGCGCTTGAGTTACTTGAGTCTCACAGACCCATAAATGTACCATCAAATTTAATTATTGTAGTTCTTATTCTTATTAGTTAACCCCTCTAACTCTGGAGCCATGGCGCTTGAGTTACTTGAGTCTCACAGACCCATAAATATTATTAGTTAACCCCTCTAACTCTGGAGCCATGGCGCTTGAGTTACTTGAGTCTCACAGACCCATAAATATTTTTATAATTACTTAACACTGATAATTTATTATATTGTTTAAATTTCTCTAGTCAATTCAACGTCTAGTTAACCAACTTAACTAGCAAGACACCAACTGCTGAGTTTTAATAGTCAGTTTTATAGTACAGAATTTCAGAATAATTATAGGAAATAAAAATTACAGTTTTTCCCAGAAGATGAGAGGTTTTAAATTCTACTAAAGTCAGTAGTTTTAAACTATCAATGTGGTATACATATCTGTATAAACATTCCATGGTTTATTTCAATATTATTTAATATTATTTCATAGCTGTTTATCTCCATGAAAAATGCCAAAAGTATCTGTTTCTATTTCAGCGATTCGGTTTGTAATACTGATTGTATCGCAACACTCGATAGAGTAAGACCTATTATAATGGACCATAAGTTGGTTTTTGTACAAAATTGAGTATTTTTATACATTTTTCACAGTTAAATATGTGAAACTTTAAATGTCATTTTTGATGATTTTATATTACAAAACTCATAATCTCAACTTCAAGTCCAATAGAGAGGGCCTTTAATAGTCATACAACTTTAATTTAATATAACTCATTATAATAACAAACACAAACCGTACAGTTTAAATAGCAAAGATTGTTTTGGCCTGCTGATTGTAAAATTGCATTGCTACTAGAGGGCTGTCTGGGGTTGTTGTGGCAGTTTGGGAAACGGCCACCTTAAGGCACGATATCTTAACACTATAATACATTAAGTTATGAATAAGTTAACAAATTAATTATATTTCAAAGCTATTTATAACTATATACAAGTCGTATGAATAGTACAACTCTGAGAGTCACTCAACTTTTGCAAACACCATTATCTTCCTTTAAACTGATTCTGGACCCGTTCTCATCAGTAAAAAAGATCTTAGCATCAATATCTTCTGCAAATGAGGTATTGGAGATCCCACGAGTTATTGTCATCTTACTTTCTGTTACTTGTGAGATGTTATGTTGTGTCATTCCAGATTTTTTGGGAGCTGGAAGATAAGTTAATAAAATTACAATTTGTTTCAAAACATTGGAAAGGCAAATAATGTTAGCATTTGCAGACATTTGTTTTGGAGAATTCATAATGTCAAGTTGTATGATCCTAAGCTCTCATATTTTGATAGTGAATGGTAACAAAGGCTCTATTTGGCACACATCAGGATACGTATTACCTACTTTATTTGAGGTCTTTGAGGAAAATATTTTTAAATCCTTTCTTTCTTAATACGTATCTAGAACATATGAGTAAAGAATATTTGTACAAAGTTTGATGGTCCGAAGCCTTATAGTTTTTGAGAAACTGCAATCAGTCAGTCATTGGCTTATGTATAGTATTAATAGATATATCCAGGTATTTGATTAGTTGTTCTATAGGGTCAACGGTATAACATTCAAATACTTTACAGACAATGTTAAAGAAGGATCCAGAAATACTCCTGAAAAGAGCTTTCTGATTCTATAGTGCAAAAAATACTAAATTGACTAAGCTTACTAATCAAGCCAATGTCCTCATTCTGATGGTTTGTTATTTTTCAGATGTTATTGTTTAATGTCCACATTCAATGTTAAACAATAACATCAGTAACACTGTGCGTGTAAGGGAGGGCGGATGGGTCAATAACACTGTACGTGTAAGGAAGGGTAGCTGGGTCAGTAACACTGTATGTGTAAGGGAAGGCGGATGGGTTAATACCACTGCACGTGAAAGGAAGGGCAGCTGGGTCAGTACCACTGTGCGTGTAAGGGTGGGCAGGTGGGTTATTACCACTGTACTTGTAAAGGAGGGCAGATGGGTCAGTAACAGTGTAAGGGAGGGCAGTTGGTCAGTACTACTGTACGTGTAAGGAAGGGTCGCTGGGTCAGTAACACTGTACGTGTAAAGGTGGGCGGGTGGGTCATTACCACTGTACGTGTAAGGAAGGGCAGCTTGGTCAGTAACACTGTACGTGTAAGGGAGGGTAGGTGGGTCAGTACCACTGTACGTGTAAGGAAGGACGGCTGGGTCAGTAACACTACATGTAAGGGAGGGAGGGTGGGTCATTACCACTGTACGTGTAAGGAAGGACGGCTGGGTCAGTAACACTACATGTAAGGGAGGGAGGGTGGGTCATTACCACTGTACGTGTAAGGAAGGGCGGCTGGGTCAGTAACATTGTAAGGGAGGGCGGCTGGGTCAGTACCACTGTACGTGTAAGGAAGGGCGGCTGGGTCAGTAACACAGTACGTGTAAGGAAGGGCGGCTGGGTCAGTAACATTGTAAGGGAGGGCAGTTGGTCAGTACCATTGTACGTGTAAGGAAGGGCGGCTGGGTCAGTAACACTGTACGTGTAAGGGAGGGCGGCTGGGTCAGTAACACTACATGTAAGGGAGGGAGGGTGGGTCATTACCACTGTACGTGTAAGGGAGGGCGGATGGGTCAGTAACATTGTAAGGGAGGGCAGTTGGTCAGTACCACTGTACGTGTAAGGAAGGGCAGCTGGGTCAGTAACACTGTACGTGTAAGGGAGGGCAGGTGGGTCAGTATCACTGTACGTGTAAGGAAGGGCGGCTGGGTCAGTAACACTACATGTAAGGGAGGGAGGGTGGGTCATTACCACTGTACCTGTAAGTGAGGGCGGATGGGTCAGTAACATTGTAAGGGAGGGCAGTTGGTCAGTACCACTGTACGTGTAAGGAAGGGCGGCTGGGTCAGTAACACTGTACGTGTAAGGGAGGGCAGTTGGTCTGTACCACTGTACGTGTAAGGAAGGGCGGCTGGGTCAGTAACATTGTAAGGCAGGGCAGTTGGTTAGTACCACTGTACGTGTAAGGAAGAGCAGGTGGGTCAGTACTACTGTACGTGTAAGGGTGAGTGGGTCAGTACCACAGTACGTGTAAGGGAGGGCGGGTGGGTCATTACCATTATACGTATAAGGGATGGTGGGTGAGTCAGTATCACAGCTGTGATTAGTCCTACCACTACAGTTCCTTTAAGCTTTTAGGACTGTTTATACCTCCTTAATATGGAAAAAAAATCGTATATGTTTTTTTTTTTTTTTTTTTTAACTTCACTCGCCAGTTGACATGGGCCTACAGCCTGTGCGTCAACTTTATTCAACGAGTGAAGTACCGACCGTTGGCTCAGTGGGGATTCGAACCTTGGACCTTGCCCTCCGCAGTCCGAAGCCTTAGCCACTGAGCCACCACGCCGGCAACAGTAACACTGTTCTATGTTTAGTGAGGTAATCTTACTGAACAAAAACTTCATGAGTTATCTTGTACTTTTGACTCAGTGTCTCTTTCAAGGTCCTAATTGCCTTGCTCATAATGTTCCAATGTTCTTGTGATGATCAATTCTCATTTAAACAATCAGTATATTAGGAGAGACAGGACATCAGCAAACTTATCTATCAAGACAAGTTTACTAACACTACAGTAGTGAATACATTAAGAGAAATCACATAACATGCATCTTCGGTGCCACTGGTAATTCATTTAAATCGTAAGCAATCATTTAAAGAATTGTAAGCAACTTACGACTCCAAGAATATGAAAAAACTAGGGTAAGACCCCTGCATACTTTGCATGCCAACCCTGTCACTCACTGCACTTGTGACACCTCAGCCTTCAGCCTCGGCATGTGTCTTTTGATTATAAATATTAGTAGGTAAACTGTTTTAATTAAAATCATTAAAATGTATTTGCAGTGGCTCACTTCACTTGAGCTGCAACTTATTTATGATATAAATATATACACTCTATGTTATTTCTTAGCTTATTTCAACATTTTCATTTATTTTATTTAACAGCTGATGATCACATACAACCATACAGACAAGATGCAATCGCTTTTTTATATTTATTTTATAAATGAAATGAAACTTTCACTGAAGCAATAATAATTATTAAACTTACTCTCTCAAGAAAGTTCTATTAATTTTTCAATATTAAAACATCATAATTACATTCAAACAGCTCCTAAAATTTCATAAACATCATTGTTTACTTTTGAACATCTGTTACTTTTGGATTCATTTAAATCTCTCTTCATGTTATTCTTATAGCTGAAAACGTACTTTGAAGGCTTCCATACCCTTCACGGTGAAACTATTGAAGAATATGGACCTTACAGCACAACTCCGAACAGAGACACATTTTTTGACACATGAACTGTTCAAATTGATCAAGAAATAAGGGAGGCATTGCGTTGACAAATAATGGCTTCACATATTGTATAATAGAACAGACTCTTAACACTAATATTACAAAAGAAGTAAATATACAGTTTTTATCATGTGATAAAACCGTGTTACTGTCACATAAATTTAAAAACTTACTATTATTAATATTTTAATGAGTTGATAGATATTAAATATCAAGTTTACTTACTGCCCATGAGCTTATTTAAAAGGATCTTTTGCATTCTTTGCATTGGTGATTCAAGGACCATATTCACAATAAATGCAAGGAAGAATGAAAGAGCCACCTCTCCTAGAAGTGTCATTGCCTAAAAGATAAATACATACATATATCGTAATAATATTGAAATTTTTCCTGTTTTTACATTATAATAGAAAATTTACATATTTAATAATTAACATGTACATTTTCACTCTTATTATAAAAATCAGTGAAAACACAATACTTTTGGAAAATGTATTTTTTCTTTCAAAGTTCAAACAACAACATTAAAGATTTTGATAGTTTTAACTTTTTGGTTATTTACAAGTTATATAAAATTGAACTAACTCTATAAAAATGTGTAAAATTGAAACGTATTAAATGTTTTAATGATATTGATGATATTTTCAATATTATTACTAGATTGTTCAATGTTTAATGAAATTAAAAGTGATCAATGTTATCAAATAAATTTTCTGTGGAGTTTTGTTAGGTTTTGTACAACTTGAAATCAACCAAAACATTGAAACACGTTTTTCTTTGTACTTAAAAATAAAAATTATATTTTGAAAGGGTAGTATGATTTTGTTATTTTCACAGTAGTATGAAAGTAGCCCTCTTATTTCTTTTGATATTACTATAATAAATCTAGAATAAAATTAATCTAGAACATTTATTTATATTATAAATAGTATATTAATGATTGTCTAACTATTATTTATATTACTTATAAATTCAATTTCAGTTGTGACATTATACCAGTTCAGGCAATTTTTTTTCTGACTCACTAATTTTCAAACGTTTTGTTCCAGCTGAAATACATTCTCTCGATATATCATATTGAATTGTGCATTTTTTATTTATTAGAGGTAACCTATTACATTTTATGCTTACTTTAATTTAAATATTTTCTTTTTGACACTTAACTAAGGTGAGCCACTCATATCTTAAAGCAGGTCCCACACTATTCGCGAATACGGCCGAATGTTCGCCAATATTCGTCTTCCCGGGCCGGTAATTTTGAGATCAAATGTTTCAAGTTCGTGGAACTCCCACATTATTCGCGGATACTCGGGCGAACGTTTGGCGACTTATGGACAAAGGTTCAGTAATTAATGATAATAGTATTGTGTATTTTCATAATGAACAATAATACCAATACTTTCTAAAGACTTAGAGACTTAGGAATTAAGCACCATTGGAACTCTGTATGTATATTTTAGTTATAAAAAACTAATAATTTTCAATTAAATAGGTAAGTTAACGCTATTGTCGGTTCATTTCAGTATTCAATTGTTTTGTTAATGTGCTTTTAAAGCGTGTGATGAAAATAATTCCATGTATTCTTAAGTGAAAAATAACTAAGCAAATTGTAGGAGTGTTAATAATATACATGGGTATAAAAACACAGAGTAATATGTTCTCTCTGTTGCAAAAATATAACTATTCAAATAAAATATTGTTGTGTTCAAATATTCCTTATGAAATAACAATTCAATTGATTTTCCCAAATCTAAATGTAATAATTTATATAAAGTATAAATACTATCCAGCAAAATAGCTAAAACGCCCTTTTTAATTTATAACATTTATTGAATAACTTAACAATCATAGGTACATTAATCTGATTGGTACAGTTATGTTATTTAAAGTGCTCTTGAGCAGACGCTACTCTCTTGCAACCCACGCCACTGAACATTCGCGAATAGTGTGGGAGCTTCCCAAAAATTCGTCGAGTCCATGAACATTCGAGCATGTTTGCGAATTGTCTAGGACCAGCTTAAGCAACATACATTAAACTTAAGTGCCTACATTAAAGTTGCACACAAAAAATTGTCAGCCAAGTTGAAGGCCCTGGATGTCCAGTGACATATATTGTGTTGCACCTAGCTGACACAATACCCTGACCACTCAACCATTTTTACTGATGATTTTCACTTTATAACAATTTATTACCAATAAAACAAGGTATCACTCTCATAACTTTTTTAAATTAAAATTAATTTTTGTTTTATATATAGGGTGTTTAAAAAGTCCTGCAACGATTTAATAATTTCTGAACGATTACAGATAAAGTAATAAAACTTGGTACATCGTTACTCCAATAATAAATATACTTGTTGAACTAACTACCATTTTTCTGTCAGGACAGGTGGGTGGTCTGCAGGGGGTCAGAAGAAAATATTAAATGAGAGCATAGGTCGAGTAGTGCATCAAATTAAAGTCTTTAGTAGCAGAACATACACCCATAAATCCGAACTCAAAATATTTACTCTTTATAAAAGTACGCTTAAGGTTTTAAAATTTTACATTGTGGGTTCTGTTTTAGACAGGATAATATTCTTTTCTTGACTCAAGTTGGGAAAGTTAAACTTTGTAAATATCTATTGGACTTAAGAAATAGTTTTTTAGGGTAGTTAGTGACTCTTCACATCTAATGGAGGATGGTCCACAAGGAGTTTGACAAAAATATCAAATGTAACCATAGGTCAATATGTATATAATTTTAAAGGGGTTGCCTAGCACAGATTAATACCACAAACAGCACTGAAAAAGATTGAAAAGGCTTTTCTTCTGACTTCTTGCTAGCCATCCCCCTGATATGACAGAAAAACAGTAGTTATTTCAAAAAGTAAATTGTGTCCCAAGTTTTTTTGCTTTATCTGTAATGGTTCAGAAATGATTAAGCTAGCAGGACTTTTAAACACTCCGTGTATATTATTATTGATAAGATGTGTTTAATTGTAATATTACATATTGTAAAATGGCCGTAAATGGTTAATGACATGGAAAGAACTTATTTTTAAAACTTTTTAAATTGTATATCAATAGTTGGATTATTACCGCAAGCATACGGGTGTGGTAGGGAGCACTTCGTGTCTGGCCTGTCATGTATAACAAGGGTATAGTATGCAACAGGAAGGCACAATAAGTAAGGCGCCCGAGAGGTGCCCAAGCTGGATGCCTAAACATCGACCCCCATTTACCTGAAAAAAAAACAAACAAATACTATAGTGGTTTGGGATATAGTAGATGAATATCATTTTATGTTTGAATAATACATTTTTAGTCTTATTTCATGTAATAATTTGCTATTCAAAGATCAGTAAAAGTAATTAATACTATATATTTCAAAGTGTTATTGTTAGAATTAAAGAGATTTTACATTTAAATATATAATCTAATTCTTGTTAACATTAACTCTATGATTAAGCGAGAGTCAGTCGTAGTAGTGGTCAAGATCTCAAGTATTAATTTAAGATTCTAAGAGCCCAATTAAATATAATCATTTTTTATTGTATACACAATTTTACTTTGTTATGCTAACATTTTAACATTCACTTCACACAACTATCTCTCAACCCATAAAGAACAATTAGGCGAGCCAGTGGTCGAGTGGTCTGAGACATCAGGACTTTGAGCTTTGGTTAGAGATAGCGCTGGTTCGAATCCGGTCTAGACTGAAAGATTTATTAGTAATATTCATCTTCTACTGTACTGGTTCGTCCTCTTACTCTGTCTGAATAAGCTCATCGCACAGATCAATAGTCTATGAGGAATGGGCAGAGTAAGGTTAAGAAGGAGGTCAGCCTCTCTTAAAAAAAAAAAAAAATAATAATCCTCATTCACTCACCAAATTATAAACCCATTTCTAGCAATGAATATCATTTTTCCAATTGGATTGTCTCCCAGATTGATGCCAAAAACTCACTTATATCATAAATTAATGCAAATCTGAGCCTCCTTTGGGATACTTTTAACTGCTTGAATTGTTGTAACGTTTTTAAAATAATTGGGCAATTTGTTAATGGATTGACTACCTGCCTGTGAAGAAAAGTACTCAATAGCCATTGTTATATGTCTACAGGATTGTCGTATGCATTGTAAGTGTATGGACGGGTGGGTGGGCCATCACCACTTTGTGTACGTATTGGTGTAATAAACTGCGTATTACACTTATTCACAGTTACATTTTTGTAATAAATCAATTCCTGATCTTTTATTGAAATTGTAGAAACAAATTTTAGCTTGTATCATGCATACAAATAATATTGTAGTTCCCAAAAAGGTAAAATACTTGCAATAAAGTAACACTGTAACATACAGTAATGACACTTCCATTGCAGCAATGTGGAGCTAACGTGACACTAGCGCTCCAAGTAGTCGGATCACACAACTACACCATATTATTGTTGTAATTAATTGTATCTTGCAAAGAGGTGGAGTAATAACATTAGAAAAAGTGCCATGACAGATTATAGACATAAGTTATTTCACATTTACCAATAACAGCTTTGGATATAAATAGTGCAGAAATACGTGCTAGTCTGCTACCACTGTAGAATCACTTGTCACCAATTTTTAAGAGAGTGTCAAGACTGTATGTTATTAGACTGTGCTGTCATCGAGCTGTTTCTGTTTAAATTAATGAGAGATTTAAATTTAAGCACTAAACTCCTTATAAATGATATTTTATTATTGTTGGCAAATAATTTATCTAAAAAAAATACTTTGAAGCACACATTTGCTTATATTATTATCTAAAGCAAATAAAATTGGCTGTACTGTATTGATAGATGTAAATACATTCTGACATTTTTGGTTAGATTACAGATATTATGGCAGATTCTATTAAGGGATGTACAGGGCATCATCAAATTCATCTTACGAATTCAGTTCTGTAAACACAAAATATAGCAAAATAAAGTGTAAATTTGCAGTGCCACTGACATCTTCTTCAAGTAACTTTCAATGATTTTATCTCAAGTTCATAAAAGATGAGTTTATAACTCCACAGTATACCATTTAAAAAATACTGTTTTAAAGTAGCATGAAAATTAATTACGATTTTATTATATCATTATCAAAATATGAAGTATGTACCAGAATACTCTTTGCTTACGCTTCAAAGTTCATCAACTTTATCTTTAGATTAAAGGCCCATTTTCAATGAAGTATCAAATAAGCATCTATCTTGGGAACTCACCTATTCCTTGTGTGGTATCAATGATGATGTAGAAGACTAGGGGTAACGCCCAGGTGACTCTGTGGATACCTGCGTACAAGACACTCTCCATCAGGCTATAAGGACGTTCCTCCATGTAGAATATATAAGCAAGCAGTGTTGTAGCTAAGTTCAAAGCCACCCCAAAGGGAATGAGGAAAAACAAGGAAATCTGTCAGATAAAACAAACACATTGATTATTTAGGCTGAGACATTAAATAGCTAAGGAATTGGTTACCTATATTTTAATTAATAATACTATTACTTAAATGTAAGTATAATACAAAAATTGTGTATTTGTATGAACATTTTGTTACAAATAAAAATGAGTGTACATACAATTTTCAATTAAGAACCTTGATATTTAGATAGTTTATTCTGTTCTTCATATGATAAATAATACTGTAAGAATCCAATAGTTTTCAGCTACTCACGGATGGAAGTTTGAAGCCTGTCCTGTCGACATACTTGAAGACATAGGCCATGATCAAGCCGACAATGTAAGGTATGAAGCGCACATGGCTTGGTACATACATGCTGCGGAAATGCTCATTCTTCACTGGGTCTTCTTGAAGTCTGAAATTGCAAATAAAAATTACATTTAACAACCATATTGCTTTGAATTAATATTTACTGTTAAAGATAATTTTTTACCAAGCTTTCCAAAATGAAATGGATTTTTTGGAATGGAAATGGATCCAGCTGATGGATTTTCTTCACTTTGACCAGATTTTCAGCATTTTAACCATTGCCCAATAATAAAGTGTATAAAACATGTCCAAAAAAATGGGGAGTAGCCTGAAACGAAATACTTAAAATGCAACATATTTTTTTCTTTCTACGCCAGTGGCATTTTAACATTGTACTAAAACGTTGTTGAGGGACAACAACGGTCCAAATCCCTGTGACAAATTTCAGTGGACCTCCTGGTATTTCATCCTCTGACCATCAGCATTGGAAGCAGAAGTGCTAACCACTAGGCTAGCAAAAATAACATTATGGAACATTGCAACAACATCCTGAACTCAACATCAGATAGACCTGTGGACCTCTCCCACTGCTTAACTATCAACAAACTTGTATACATATAAACTATGTTAAAAAACTGTTTTATATTCTGTGGACAATCCTCCACCAATGCCACTCTGGGTTGCTATCGGCGTGGACACTACTAGAGAAGTCTGGGGTGTCCATGTTGGGTGGTAATCATTGTGCGGATGTTGTGTGGGGGAGATAACTGAGTATCAGGCTTGTCAATTAGCTGAAAATCAGACCAGCACTACGTGGTTCGGATTCCACGTAAAGCTGTAGGTCCCTTAGTTGCCCTGGCTGTTGGGCTATTAATAAATTGCCCTTTCTGAGGAACAGTTGAACTCAGATAGTAACCAGACTCATCCACACTCATATAACCATTCATATTCGCCTTAAAATACCAACAACGTTGTGTCGGCGTCTCATATATAAGAATGTAGTGATAGCTAAATTTAAGCAGAGCCAGTCTCTTTCCTCAACTGAAGAAGATGTCAGGGGCTATGAACATTTGTGTTATGTATTATGTCAGTATAGTATTTGTTTTCTTGTTCATTGTGTTGTAACTTGTCTTCTCAGGTAGGTTTGCTGATGCACTTTCTCTCCCATTATATTCGTTAATTAAGTCAGTACTAGCGGCACAGTGCTTTAATCCAGCTATTTGGGCACAGAGCATTGAGGAGATTGTAACTGATATGTTCTATGCTCAGTCCTCTTATTACCAAACAGCGTTCACTCAATCGTTGCCATTAACATGGACACTACTAAAGAAGTCCATGTTGGGTGGTAGTCAGAGTCCAGATGTTGTGTAGGGAAGAGTAGTAAGTATAAGGCTTGTCAAATAGCTGAAAATCAGACAAATACTACGTGGTTCGGAATCCACATAAAGCTATAGGTCCCTTAGTTTCCCTGGCTATTGGGCTATTAATAAATAGCTCTTTCTGAGGAACAGTTGACCATAGTTAGTAACAATGACTACACTCGTTCATCTATATTGATTCACTGATCACCACACTGATTCGCTCTTCATATTATTTGCCCATATCTCTGCGATCGTCCGTCTTATTAATGAATGATGATAATGAATAATTCCTGGCCTAGTGCCACATGTTATAATCAATTATTTCTATAACAATTAATACCACTCTATGTGTATGGGAGGATGGGTCAATACCACTTTATGGGAGGGTGAGGAGTCATAGTTTACTAAGCTGCATTCCCACCCACCAAATACGTACCCAACCACCTACCCATACACGTACAGTGGTGATGATCCACCCACCTACTCATATAAGCTCAGTGGTGACTGGGTATGGGTTTCATTAATACCATGGTACAGAGGATTACTACCATAATGACCCATACCAAAACTGTACGTTGGGTCATTACCACCCACTCATACACATACAGAAGCATAATAATTTTCCTATAGCTCTTTCCTGTATTTACTATTTTTAAAGAACTAGTTCTTAAATCTAAGAACGGTATGGGTATTCTCTCGCTCATGAACAGAAGCATACTAGTTTTTCCTATAGCTTCTTCCTGCATTTACTATTTTTAAAGAACTAATTCTTAAATCTAAGAATGGTATGGGTATTCTCTCGCTCATGAACAGAAGCATAATAGTTTTTCCTATAGCTTCTTCCTGCATTTACTATTTTTAAAGAACTAATTCTTAAATCTAAGAATGATATGGGTATTCTCTCACTCATGATAAAGTTGAACGACGCCCTTGTACTGGTTCACATATGTGATGTATGAGGGTACAGCCACAGACGCAGCGAGTGCGGCAGTCAGCAGAACATTACCCAACCTTGGGTGCTTGAACTTTATGTACACCAACACGATGCCTATGATGAAGAAGTGCATATCACAAGCCAGGTACCACGACTGGATCATGCACTGTGCAACAGAAAACCAAATCAGAATTTGAGTACCACAGTTTAATTTGTAAGAATTTTGTAAGAAAGGTCAATTATTACCTAATTTCCAAAAATAACTGATGATTATCATAGACTTACTGTCTCTTCAACATTGACGTAGTTGTTTATGAACAACAGGTTAGCCCACCAGTTCTTTTGGCAGCGCAGTGCCTCTCGCCATACTAACAAGTTCCACATAGGTCCATCTCCCAAGTACGGCAAAACAACAGCATGAAAGGCTATCATAAACCCATACAGAGGCAAAATCCTGTACAACAATAACTGCAGTTAAAAACAGCAAAAAATATATATATTTAGGTTGATAAAGAACATGAGTTACATAGTGATAAAAATAATTACAACTGCACAAATATATTCAAAAAATTTAAAGTTGTTTAGCTTTCAATAATAAAACACGCACATTTAAACAGTCTAGATAAAAAACTAG
This sequence comes from Stictocephala bisonia, assembly GCA_035578905.1. Classification (NCBI taxonomy): domain Eukaryota; kingdom Metazoa; phylum Arthropoda; class Insecta; order Hemiptera; family Membracidae; genus Stictocephala; species Stictocephala bisonia. The sequence continues at coordinate 108,848 of JAQJVL010001706.1, read as the reverse complement.
CCTCATTTACTGGCATTTATTTACCAAGGACATGTTTTAAATTTAACTATCAATAAAACAATACTGTTTAATTTATAAACAAAGGCAAATAAATGTATTCACTTTCCATAGTAGAAATATATACAAAAATAAAATGATTACAGCCATAAAACTGAGCAAACATTTCATAAAATATAAAATAATAAAAAGAAAAATACCTTATAAAATAAAAGTTAATTACATAAATAATTACATAGATAAATTAAAATTAGTACGGAACTAAACAACTAACTTAATTTATAAAACTGTGCCCTCAATAAATAGGAATCAGAATTTAATTTTTTCTTTCTTAAGAGTTATGATCTATTTAATTTCATGGAAAGCCTGAAATAAACATTTTAACTGAAAGTTTGCACCAAGTTCCAGTTTTCTTTTAGAGGTATGTAGTTATTTCTGAAATAGAGTTTGTGTATAAAGTAAACTATCTTTTATGTCATTTTGCTAGAGTAGGCAACTATAAGCTACTGTAAGAATCATTATATGAAATACATGAAGCCATTTTTATTTTGTTACCGCAACTCCTCCTTTATTTAAAGACCAATTTTAACGTTTGAGGTGTAAAAAAATTTTCCCCTATTGGTGTGCAATAAGGTCTTTAATGTTGGATATTTTCACTAAGAAGAGCAAAGGAAGCGCTCAAAATGTGTTTTTTAGCCATAAGAATAATGTAGAGAGAGATTTAAAATTAATCGAAGAGTAACAGCTGTAAATGTAAATAATGATTTTTATAAAAAATGTCAACAACTGTTGGAATGTAAATAATGTTTATAATATTGAGAAGTTTACAGCATTGATTTATGCACACACATAGATTTCTTGTCAATGTTAAATTTTGTGTCTGAAACTATCAGCTGTTTATGGTCCATTGTGGAGCGCTAGTGTAGTCACATGTAAATGTTATGCTGTTAAATCAGCTGAGGTAGTACACTTCACAAACTAACCAAATTACTGACACACATATTCCTATTAGATGAGATATCTATTGTAGGTGTATATTGTATATTATATATTGTAGGTGTATATAATCAAGGATTATAGACCTTTCTTAATGATAAAGAGAGCAGTAAGTTTGATTGATTCAGTGGAAGTTTTTTTGTCTATAAATACAAAAAAGAGAACGCATGTCCGTTTGCGCTTTCTTTATCTATCACAATCATTCATCCGATTGTCTTTCGAATTTGGGAAGTCATTTTTTACCAAGGAAGGGTTTTATGTATGGTTTTATTAGCATCCAGATCCAACTGTAAAGCTATTCCCCGTTGGCCTTTAAACGTTCAATAGAGTTATTTTATTTATTTAACTAAAGAACCACTATTAAATTCTTTACAATCACCTCTTCACCTTTGTTGCTTTATGTAATTGAACACATTGTTACATAAAATAAAAGAAAACTACCCATGAATTACATAACATGATAAACAAAATATTATTAATTTTAAAAGAATTTCTATAAAGTAGTTTGTTTAGTAAATAGATATGCTTCAATAAATATTAGCTTTCACTGCTGCTATTTTGTATTTATTCTGGTTCCAAATGTTCAAAACCTTGGATGAAAATTATTATATTCATATTTATATCATACAAACATGGCCTGAGTGGTTCTGGTGAGTGCATGCCTTCTCATTAACTTACATATTTTAATATGGCAGTATTTAAAAGCCTGTATAACTTTTATTTGGTTTGTTAATATCCCTTTAAATTCAATATTGAAGATCAAATGAAAGTTTTAAATATGACTATAGTTTCTTAGTACTTAAATTACTGGTTATTTTATTTTGAATCTTGGTACTGATAATAAGTTTTAGAACTTAACTTATTATTAAAGTAATAGCTTTAGTGTTACTATTAACAAAACGAGTAAATAATTTTACCGAGGATAGGCGTACCTAATTATTCTGCCGATGATGACAAGAAAAAGGTTGACGTTCTTCCTCTTCTCTAGTTCCTTGGTAAGGAAGTGACATGTGAGGAAGCCACTGAACACAAAGAACGTGTCAACAATGTAACCTCCTCCGTTGAGGAACAGCATCGATGTTACATTGTAATAAAACTGTAAGAGACAAGTCGTATGTATAAATAATTAAATTGGTAAAATATAATAACAAAATGGTGATATCCATTTTAAGGTTAAGTATTTACACACATAGTTAAGTTTAAGATATGTCCAGATACTATCTTGAAAATAGTTATTCTATAATATACCTTGATAAATAAATACCGTAAGTCCACCTCAAAAGTGGTAGGACTTTTTGGTGTTTTCCTGGCCTTTTGGTCAATCACTTTACTGGTTTTAAAATTAGGAAAGTTGTTGTTTCCAATTCTGCATCGAAATCTTTAAGTCTTACTTCTTTGTTACGTAAAAAGCCACATTAAAAATTTAAATTTAAAAAGTTTATGATCTCTTTGGCTAACAACTAGGAAAAGTACCTTAACTTATATTTATTTTTACTACATTATTTCACTAGCCGTTCCTTTTAGTAGGGGATTCTCTAGTGAATTTTACCAATAAATGAAAAAAATCCAGAAAAAATATTGTTTGTTTATTATTTTCTTTAAAATGGTTTTTATTCAATAAAATAATAATTTTAGCTAGTTTTAAATTGTTACATGCTTAAACAATACTTTTCTATAACTTCATCCTATGGTTGTTTGATGCTACTGTCCCTTATTTTTAGAATTATGTTTGAAATTTTATAAGGTCATACGTGACATATACTAACTTTTGTTATGGCTAATATGTATTATTTATAACTACATAACATATATGTTGTAGTTTTATCGACAAAACATATAAATATACAAACAGCTGATATATAACAGCTTTAATATTCAAACTGGTTTAAACATTGCATTTTTTGCGGATTCAAAACTGTTCAATGATAAAGCAGTTATAAAACCAGTTTATAATCAGTTACAGAGTTCAAATAATTAAATTTGCCATAGGGGTTTGTGCTGTTGTCCCTCAACAAATTTTGAATAACACGTTCAAAATGCCACTGGTGTAGAAAGTAAAAAAAGTGTATAACATCATAAAGCAGCAATAAAACAAAAATAATACTATATATTTCCCCTGTTCCTTTTATTCATTAATTCTAATATAAACAGAGACTGACACAGAGATGTCACGAGCGCAGCGGGTGAGATTCTCAACCAACTGACATTACTGACGCCAGAAGCTACGAGTGTAGTGGTAGGGTTAGCACACGAAGAGTGCAGGGGTGTCCCTCAGTGGTTGTATTAAAATGTTTAATTTAGCCAACATAACTTAAAACCCAATACAATTAATGTGGTTACTCCAATATTGTTTAAATCAATTAAAACGCAGTCAAGTTAAGAATGCAAAACTTACATTTTCAACCCAGGAGGTATTTTGTAAAGGTCTACCGAACACGTACATCTCCTTATGACCTAGGATGACAGTCTGCATGCTGAGGTACTTGAGACAGTGGATCAGCTTGAAGTCAGCTTGGGGATTGGAACGGATTAACTTGCGTGCATTACCATACGTGGAGAATATTTTAATGAATCTTCCTATAAACACATAAATAATAACATGAATCAGAAACTTGCGATAAATATTCACGTATTAGTTAATCCATCTGCATGCATGCACATCTACTTTCGTTTGGCAAGTGGCAAAACAACATTTTTATTTCTAATGTTGTCTGATGACTTTTGCAAATCAATCTCTTTCAAGGAGAAAACTTGTTTGTTTTATAAGTAATTAAAAACCCACTAAGTTCATTTAGTCCAGATTGTTACATTAAAAACCCACTAAGTTCACTTAGTCCAGATTGTTACATTAAAACCCCACTAAGTTCACTTAGTCCAGATTGTTACATTAAAAACCCTCTAAGTTCACTTAGTCCAGATTGTTACATTAAAAACCCACTAAGTTCACTTAGTCCAGATTGTTACATTAAAAACCCACTAAGTTCACTTAGTCCAGATTGTTACATTAAAAACCCACTAAGTTCACTTAGTCCAGATTGTTACATTAAAAACCCACTAAGTTCACTTAGTCCAGATTGTTACATTAAAAACCCACTAAGTTCACTTAGTCCAGATTGTTACATTAAAAACCCACTAAGTTCACTTAGTCCAGATTGTTACATTAAAAATCCTACTGTTCTATTATTTGAATATGCCAAGCGCTATATATATATTTTTAATAAAACATCAACATGAGAAAAGCATTTTACAAATAAGATAATTTCAGGCAAAATGAACAAAATCTCTTAAATTGTTTACGAGAGGGGAGAGAGAATTTACTGCCGGTGTTGAAATTTTTGTAGTTTATTTATTCAAAGTTGTATATCAATAAATGCACATAAAAAGACATAAAATTAATTTACAACCTAAGAGAATTGTAGTTTATTATAAACAGATTATAAACCAAATCAAATAACTTTAAAGCTTTGTAAACAAGAGATTTTTACTAAAGATAGGATTCTTCAAAATGTCAGTGGACGGCTTGACTATTTTGGTCTATCAATTAAAGTTTTATATAATTAAGTTGCACATGATATAAATATAATTGGACCTTTTTCGTTAATTCACTATCACTACTTTTTCCGTTACTTTATTACCACTACTTTTGTATCGCAATAATAGTTAGGTTATATCAGGTCAAGTTGGGTTAGGTGGCAACTAAAGTTGATCACAAACTGGTAAATCCAATGATTGAGTTACCGCCAAATGCGCTCTCCGTGTGTAAGTTCTTGGAAAGCGATAAGATAAAGCCAGCGATATCGGATTCTTAGTGGATGAATACCACAGTGGAAGTAAAAATTATTGGGGAACAGTTTTCAGAGCAAAAGAATACTTATCAAGCGATAGTGAATTAACGAAAACAAGAAAAAGTAGTGTTAGTGAATTAACGGAAAATATTTTAATCTAACAATAAATTACCAACTTTATTAAAGTAAAAGAATAACATACTATAACTAAAAAATTAATAAATAACTAAGCATATTATTGATTACAGCATAATTAATTCTAAAAATAATATTATATTAATATAAATAAAGTATGTTGAATAAGTTAAGAAATATAATATACAATAATAATTCAATATAATAATTCAAGCTACACTGAACCGCCCAGATTAAATTAAATTGTAATTTTCACATATATATATATATATATATATATATATATATATATATATATATATATATATATATATATATATACTCTTTCCTTTAATTAGTGGGTAAAATATTTAAATTCTATTTAATCTTATTGTGTATTAATATTAAAATTAATATTTTACACTTTCATAACTTCAGCCAAGATATTATTTTCAAGGTATCATCTTGGCAGATACAGTGATATTGCCTAGACTCAAAGTTACACATCTCACGAATCCCAATAATTAATGTCCAATTAAAAAATTTAAAATTTTTATTATGAACCAAAAAAATAACAAACATGGAAATTTTAACAATTTCAAAAAACAAGATACATTTATATAACTCATAAATGTTAGCTTGAACATAAAAAATTTATATAGTTAAAGTCTTGGTTAAAAATAGTAGTTATTTTAAACAATTTTTATTTATGTTTTAATTAAATATTAATATCCTTTTAATGTTATACTATGCAAAATATTTTATTGGAATATTAAATGTCAGCTCTACAGGAATACGTTTCAAACAAAGGAATCACTTGTAAAAAGTACGGCTGCATGGAGAGGAGTGCCTTCAAGATGTCGTGATACTACATGAACGCTCAGCTGTATTGCAGAACGGGTCAGAGTAATCTCCTGCCTCACTGAGAGCATTATATTATTATTATTGATTATATATCGTATATAATGAAAGCCAAGAGTACAATAAATGCTTACCGAGGTATATATTTATTTCAACTTGATTGCCTGTAGCATAATCCAATGCTGTAGCTGCCAAGCAAAGAAGAGTCATTATGTACATGAAGGCCCTGAAATAAAATTAATGTTTAAGACACAATAAATACCACAAACAAACATGTACCAACCGAAAAAAATAAAGTGTGTTTTTTAAATAATCAATATATACATACAAGGTGTTCATAAAACACCTCCGAGACTTTGGGATATGGTTACGTACACGAAAACTAAGAAGAAATTTCCTGTAAGCATATGTCCTAAAATGCTTAATTTTCCTTCTGTCTGAATGTATTTTTTATATAATTTATTATATCTTATGACATAAAATAAATTAAGATATTATCCAAATTTGATACTTGTATGAGGAATGATAATACCTATTTCAGTATAGAATGTATTTTAACTCACAACCACAGTCAGGCTTGTCAGCACGGTACCTAGGAAAGAGAAGAGTTGACAGACATAGTGTAGTAAAACAGTGTTAGTTGTCTTGCTTTTAATAACTTATTGTAACTAGCTTGTATTGAAGAGTTAAAAAATCTTTTAAGTAAGTAGAATATACAGAAACAATAAATCTCAGTTGTCATAAAATATAAGTTAAAATAAATTAATAAATTAAATACTAACTTACTTAGTTCTATGGTTTTTTTTATAGTGGATTTTTGTCAGTCAATGTACATAAACGTTTTTTTTTTTTTTTAGAAGAGGACCCCACTCTTGAAAATGTTCTATACGAATAACCCCACGAATGGGAATAAAACAAAACATAATTTTGATTCAGTAAATGTTATAATGAAGAAAAAGACACGTTATGTTATTCTGGAGGTTAGAGCAAGTTTGTCAGCCAGATTGCGTCGACCAAAACTGCGTCTTCATTCCTGCGACGCCACATGAACTCATACAGTTATTATTCTAGCAATATATGTTTAATCTGTAAACATTTAATCACACTTTCCATATCATTAACCTCGCGAGCTAAAAAAAAACAGCGACGTTGTAAGGTAGCACACCACAACTTAGGCGGGTTACACACATATGCATCTCGCACGGTGCGACTAGCATTTTTGATGCCAGTAGCACTGTGCGAGATGCATATGTGTGTAACCAGCATGCAGGCTGCATGGTCGTGGCACGTGCTAGTGGCAAGGTGAGAGAGGTTATACAGTATTGGAGTCTCCTCCAAAGCTAACACAAATTCAATATTTGTTTTTTCGTCATCCGGAAATGGCATTTTTAATTATTACAACTAGAATCTACAACTAATTTAACTATTACAACTAATATAAACTGGGGTATACACTACTTAATTATTACAAATTATTACTAACAAAACTCAAGCTATTCAAAAAGTGACTTTCCGCACTTGTCAACTTAGTACACCGTGGGAACAAGAGCGTCAGGGCTTGGAAATGTGATCTGCGCATGCGCCAACTCAAGATGCACGCTGCATGCAGCGCCAAAACACCGACCGATCGGTTCCGAGTGGCGCTGCACGCTGCATGCGACTAGCACCGTGCCAGTAGCACCGTGCCAGTCGCATATGTGTGTAAGCTCCAATTGATTAACACAGGTTGGTCTTCGAGCTGCATGCTAGTAGCAAGAAAAATGCTAGTCGCACCGTGCGAGATGCATATGTGTGTAACCGGCCTTAACTGACCAGCGCAACACAACTGACCTTGCGCGTTCAAGGCGGTACATCAGATAACGTCAGTAGTAAGATGACGAACCGATAAAGAGCAGCCGAGCGGCGATTCAGTGACCGCGTTGTGCGTGTTTTTAATTGTTTTTATCTGATAGTACGCCTCACTGGTTCTCAGTTTTCCTATTCCTCAATTTCAAAGAATTTTTAAAGAGTGGGGATCCTCTTCTAAAAAACCACGTCTATTCTAAAACCAGGTGCTAAAATTAAACATATTATTAGGAATGGATTATCTTTTGCTAAGAACTTCTCAACAAATGATTATATCTACTGGCTGGAACAAATGATTTGAACCAACATGAACCTAGCAAGTTATCTGTAAAACAGGGGGTCTTTCACTTTCTCTAAATCACAACATTAATGTTATAATAAACAGCATTTCCTACCGTTATGATTACAGGGAATGAAATGACGTTATTATCTGTGCAAATCTGACTATTACAGGGAATGAAATGACGATATTATCTGTGCAAATCTGACTATTACAGGGAATGAAATGACGATATTATCTGTGCAAATCTGACTATTACAGGGAATGAAATGACGATATTATCTGTGCAAATCTGACTATTACAGGGAATGAAATGACGATATTATCTGTGCAAATCTGACTATTACAGGGAATGAAATGACGATATTATCTGTGCAAATCTGACTATTACAGGGAATGAAATGACGATATTATCTGTGCAAATCTGACTATTACAGGGAATGAAATGACGATATTATCTGTGCAAATCTGACTATTACAGGGAATGAAATGACGATATTATCTGTGCAAATCTGACTATTACAGGGAATGAAATGACGATATTATCTGTGCAAATCTGACTATTACAGGGAATGAAATGACGATATTATCTGTGCAAATCTGACTATTACAGGGAATGAAATGACGATATTATCTGTGCAAATCTGACTATTTCAGGGAATGAAATGACGATATTATCTGTGCAAATCTGACTATTACAGGGAATGAAATGACGATATTATCTGTGCAAATCTGACTATTACAGGGAATGAAATGACGATATTATCTGTGCAAATCTGACTATTACAGGGAATGAAATGACGATATTATCTGTGCAAATCTGACTATTACAGGGAATGAAATGACGATACTATCTGTGCAAATCTGACTATTACAGGGAATGAAATGACGATACTATCTGTGCAAATCTGACTATTACAGGGAATGAAATGACGATATTATCTGTGCAAATCTGACTATTTCCAAAATAATATAAGGGCAGTTTAAAAGTACACTTTAATGAAATTAACTCTTTCCTTACAAGAACTCACTTCAAAAGACACGGATTGCATTTCAACAGACAAGGGAAAATAAACATTGTTAACTGTCTAGTAAATGCTAGAAAAAAGTTGTCTCTTGGCAAACTGCAAATGGATTTTTTGTGTCCTCAAGAGGATATCTTTGTAGATAACGTTTTGAACTCCATTGGCTCACAAACCCACCTACCCATTAAAATCAAAGAAGCAAATATGATCAATAATACTAAATAAAGCAAAAGCCCGGTATGTTAATTAGGTTATCCAGGACTCAAGTAAAAAAAAGCAGCGTGGAATGTTATTAATATGGATAAAAATTAATTGAAAAAAAAGAAAATAATGGTATTTCCTTGATAAAAATTAATAATGTACATATCACAGATCCCGTTGAAATTACAAATTATTTTAACAAGCATTAAAAAAAGACACAAGGCAAATTTTAGGGATGAAAAATAGGGAAATTAGTGGGAAATCAAAAATTCCATTTTCCTCTTAAGCCATTTTGTCATACTCCATGTTGTTTAGAGAAGTCACAGAAAAAGAAGAACTTTCTGTTATGTGCAGTCTTAAAAATAAACATTCAACACGGTTTGATGGTATATCTTAGTTCATCATAAAGCAAACTGCCCGGTTTATTATAGCTCTCCTGACTCATGTTATAAACGTTTCAATTAAAAATGAATTATTCCCGCCAAAGTTAATGATTGCCAAAGTTAAACCATTATATAAAAAAGAAAGTCCGTACCTGGTGGAAAGTTATTGACCTGTAGCTCTTTTATCATCTTTTTATAAAATATTTGAAAAATATATTTAATCCAATTATTACCTTTTCTCTTAAAATGTCATGTTATAAATTCTAAGCAGTATGGCTTTCGAACGGGTAAATCTACAATCGATTCGGAGAACGATATTATCATTCAGAGTGTGTCTGGTTTGGAAGCTAAAACTGATCTCGTAACTTTGTGCCTTGACCTTAGTAAGGCATTTGACAGTGTCGACTATAAACCTTTTACAAAGAAAACTTTATAATAATAATGGGGTTAGGGGCTCAGTTTTAAACTGGCTTAAATCTTACCTTACTAAAAGAGTTCAGAATATAGAAATTGACTCCTTCCTCAACCATTGAAAGAGTAATGCCGTTATGGAGTAAAAAATTAAAACAGTTATTTTTGTTTGAATTTTAACCAGTTTTATTATAAGGTACTAAAAATGTCTTAATTTTGAAAAAAAAACTCAAAGAAAAAGCAATTTACCAACAATTTAACTTTTTTATGAACCATTTGAAAACCGGTATACACGCACAATGCTGCATTGCTTGTATGATGTGTCTTTCGCTATTTAGCTTTCATTGTAGAGTTGTAGCACCACTTTTGATGTTTCCTCTGTTGACCGTGAAGATTCCGTACAGTACGGGGGAAATACAGGGCAGTTAGGCGTAGCGGATGTTTATGCGGCATGGCCTTCATCTCTTCTGAAAATGCAATCTTGCTGTTGATTTTGTGTAAATGTTGTAGAAATTTATTTTCTTACTGCCGGATACGGTTATATATGTTCTAAAGCAATAACAATTCGTTCGATAAATAACATACATATGACGTTCCAGAGCGTCACTACTCCTGTGAGCCTATATCAAACATGACGTTCCAGAACGTCACATATACAATCCACCCGAACCTGTATGGGTGGGCGGGTGGGTCAATACCACCGTACGTGTATGGGTGGTCGGGTGGGTCAATACCACCGTACCTGTATGGGTGGGCGGGTGGGTCAATACCACCGTACGTGTATGGGTGGGTGGGTGGGTCAATGCCACAGTACTTGTATAGGTGGGCGGGTGGGTCAATGCCACAGTATGTGTATGGGTGGACGGGTGGGTCAATGCCACAGTACATGTATGGGAGGGCGGTCGGATCAATAACACAGTACGTGTATAGGTGGGCGGGTGGGTCAATACCACCGTACGTGTATAGGTGGGCGGGTGGGTCAATGCCACAGTATGTGTATGGGTGGGTGGGTGGGTCAATACCACCGTACGTGTATGGGCGGGTGGGTGTGTTAGTACCATTGTACGTGTATGGGCGGGTGGGTGGGTTAGTAACATTGTACGTGTATGGGCGGGTGGGTGGGTTAGTAACATTGTACGTGTACGGGTGGGTTAGTACCATTGTACGTGTATGGTTAGGTTAGGTTAGGTTATATGTGAGCCTATATCAGACATGACGTTCCAGAACGTCATTACTCCTGTGAGCCTATATCAGACATGACGTTCCAGAACGTCATTACTCTTGTGAGCCTATATCAGACATGACGTTCCAGAACGTCATTACTCTTGTGAGCCTATATCAGGCATGACGTTCCAGAACGTCATTACTCCTGTGAGCCTATATCAGACATGACGTTTCAGAAGGTCATTACTCCTGTGAGCCTATATCAGACATGACGTTCCAGAACGTCATTACTCCTGTGAGCCTAAATCAGACATGACGTTCCAGAACGTCATTACTCCTGTGAGCCTATATCAGGCATGACGTTCCAGAACGTCATTACTCCTGTGAGCCTATATCAGACATGACGTTCCAGAACGTCATTACTCCTGTGAGCCTAAATCAGACATGACGTTCCAGAACGTAATTACTCCTGTGAGCCTATATCAGACATGACGTTTCAGAAGGTCATTACTCCTGTGAGCCTATATCAGACATGACGTTTCAGAAGGTCATTACTCCTGTGAGCCTATATCAGACATGACGTTTCAGAAGGTCATTACTCCTGTGAGCCTATATCAGACATGACGTTCCAGAACGTCATTACTCCTGTGAGCCTATATCAGACATGACGTTTCAGAAGGTCATTACTCCTGTGAGCCTATATCAGACATGACGTTTCAGAAGGTCATTACTCCTGTGAGACTATATCAGACATGACGTTCCAGAACGTCATTACTCCTGTGAGACTATATCAGACATGACGTTCCAGAACGTCATTACTCCTGTGAGACTATATCAGACATGACGTTCCAGAACGTCAAAACTCCTGTGAGACTATATCAGACATGACGTTCCAGAACGTCATTACTCCTGTGAGACTATATCAGACATGACGTTCCAGAACGTCAAAACTCCTGTGAGACTATATCAGACATGACGTTCCAGAACGTCATTACTCCTGTGAGACTATATCAGACATGACGTTCCAGAACGTCATTACTCCTGTGAGACTATATCAGACATGACGTTCCAGAACGTCAAAACTCCTGTGAGACTATATCAGACATGACGTTCCAGAACGTCATTACTCCTGTGAGACTATATCAGACATGACGTTCCAGAACGTCAAAACTCCTGTGAGACTATATCAGACATGACGTTCCAGAACGTCATTACTCCTGTGAGACTATATCAGACATGACGTTCCAGAACGTCATTACTCCTGTGAGACTATATCAGACATGACGTTCCAGAACGTCAAAACTCCTGTGAGCCTATATCAGACATGACGTTCCAGAACGTCATTACTCCTGTGAGCCTATATCAGACATGACGTTCCAGAACGTCATTACTCCTGTGAGACTATATCAGACATGACGTTCCAGAACGTCATTACTCCTGTGAGACTATATCAGACATGACGTTCCAGAACGTCATTACTCCTGTGAGCCTATATCAGACATGACGTTCCAGAACGTCAAAACTCCTGTGAGCCTATATCAGACATGACGTTCCAGAACGTCAAAACTCCTGTGAGACTATATCAGACATGACGTTTCAGAAGGTCATTACTCTTTATATTCATTTATACGATACTTCTGAAAGGGTTAATACGTCGGCCCCTATAACCTCGTCTACTTAAAAAAAAAAAAAAGAATACCCCAGGCTAGGACCGGTGCTTTTTCTGTTATATGATACAATCAAGAGATTTAATAGAACTAACAGACGTGGCAGGTGATAAATAAATTGAAAATGTGAAGAATTTAAACTTGTTGGGATTACGCGTCGACTACAATTTAACTTGGATAGAACACACAGAATTCATTTGCTAAAAATTAAATTCAGCCATTTTGGAGATTGGACAGTTGACAGTTATATGTCATATGGCGTTAAACTGTGAGGAAATTAGTTTACCAGAAATCAAAATAATGTTTTCAAAATACAAAAGAAAATTATTCGGAAAGTACCCAAACTAGAACAAAGAGATTCGTGCAGACAGGCATTCAAAAACCTTAATATTACTTTTCCATTTATCTAAATTTTTGTTTACATTATCATATTATAAACAGAGACGATCCAATGTACTTAACGATCAACATCACACTTATAATATTAGACGATACCAATTATTGAACCGCATAGGTTAGTGCTGCATGACAAATTGCCCCTCATCAGGAAGGAAATTGTTAGGTTATCTTCCAAATGACATAAAACAAATAAAAGAATAAAATATACTCAAAGACATCTAAATTGTTATTTAATTAATCAATCTTTTTATTCAGTGGAATAATTTAGAGATAATATCGCTTAAATATAATGTTTTAATTAGTGTTAATGTTCTAAAATTAAGTATTTTAATTGCCTACAATATCTTTAATTTGAATTTGTTTGTATTTATTTTCTAGCTTAAGAATGTTTGTAATAAAGTTGACGCATCCAATGCTTATGTATACAAGTCTATGGAATAAAGGAAATCATTGATTGATTGAAGTCCTACTTTGTACTATTTCAAAATGGTACAGTTTTCATAATTCATAATTAAAATAATTATAAATATCATAACTAAAAACCAGTAGTATGGTTTTGGATGTTATCAGCTATATATTTTTCTCTCAAAATGAAGCACTCTTAAAATAGTTTGGACAGTCTCCTAAATAGTCAACCACCTTCAATATAATTCGCACTTTCGTTACAACACCAATTAATATGTACGTATACCTTTCATATTAGTAAAATGTTCAATTGAGGGATCGAATATCATTACCAGACAGTATAAAGATGAAACACAACAATCTTTATAAAAACGTGACAAGGAAATCGGCTAAAGAACATTAGTCTAACGACGTTCCTAGGATCATATCAAGCAGAATCAGAATAACAGGCCAAAAGGCAACTGTGTTGAGACAACCGGAGCTTTGTTTGTCCTTGGCCAAAGGGAAACTGGGTAGAGGCACCGTAACGTTAGGGACCTGGGTAGAGGCCACCGTAACGTCAATTGTCCAAAGGGAAATTGGGTAGAGGCCATCGTAACCTCGATTGTTCAAAGGGAAATTGGGTAGAGGCACTGTAACGTTAGGGAATTGGGTAGAGGTCATCGTAATGTCGATTGTCCAAAGAAAAACTGGATAGAGGCACCGTAACGTTAGGGAACTGGGTAGAGGCCATCGTAACGTCAATTGTCCAAAGGGAAATTGGGTAGAGGCCATCGTAACGTCGATTGTTCAAAAGGAAACTGGGTAGAGGCACCGTAACGTCGATTGTCCAAAGGGAAACTGGGTAGAGGCACCGTAACGTTAGGGAACTGGGTAGAGGCCACCGTAACGTAGATTGTCCAAAGGGAAATTGGGTAGAGGCCATCGTAACGTCGATTGTCCAAAAGGAAACTGGGTATAGGCACCGTAACGTTGATTGTCCAAAGGGAAACTGGGTAGAGGCACCGTAACGTCAATTTTCCAAAGCGAAACTGGGTAGAGGCCATCGTAACGTCGATTGTCCAAAGGGAAATTGGGTAGAGGCCATCGTAACATCGATTGTCCAAAAGGAAACTGGGTAGAGGCACCGTAACGTCGATTGTCCAAAGCGAAACTGGGTAGAGGCACCGTAACGTCTATTGTCCAAAGGGAAACTGGGTAGAGGCCACCGTAACGTCGATTGGCTAAAGGTCTTCGCGTTTAGTTTTAAAACGCATACAATTTATAAAATGCATACTATACGCCTACTTAAAAGTAGTATGAAGTCCTCTACTTTGCTTTCAAACAGAGTTTTAAGAGAAACAAACTACAGTATACTAAATTAATTTAGGTCAGAAATCAATCAACTAAACCTTAATTTTAGATTTAGGTCATTATTGTAATAAACAGCATATAGCATGGTTGTTTGAGGGTAACTTTGGCTTGCTTCCGATAATCTTACAAAGTAGACCAACAAGAACAATATTAAGTTTCAACAAGCCTAACTAGTCGTATAACAATCTAATTTGTTAAATAGAATAACTGACTACTACCAAATTATTCAAATACTATTTAATCTTCAATAATAGATTATATGACAACAAAAACAAATCATTTTGAGGTAATGGTCTATCTAACTAAAGATGTAAGTGGCCCCTGGTTAGTGCTAAACGAACGACGATTTTGGTAGTTGAATTCTCATTTGTGTGATCTCCCAGCCCAGTGTGATGGGGACAAAAAATCAGTCATTCTAAGGGCCAGCAACATTGAAATTATAAAGATATAGATTCTGTTTTGAATATCTGCAATTTAAATGTCGAGGGCTTGAGTAGAGAAGTGTGAGTGTTTAGGGAGAGACCTCTAAGAAAACAGTGTTGATGTCCCTGCATACTCCAAGAAACACACGTTGAAGTGCAAGAGGCAATATCCCAGGGTATGGACTGGCGGAAGCTATCGGACACAAAGGTTATGGTATAGCAACGTTGACATTGATTACGTTAAAACAGCGCACAAAAGTTGTGATAACAATAATTTCATACTGGCAGTAAAAGTGTCTGACACTTCCATAGTGAATGTGTACAAACCACCTTAAGGTAAGACGCTGTAGGGCCTACTTCCAGTTTTCGAACACCATCTCCTGCATGTTGGTGACTTTAACCAGGTTAGGTACACTTAGACCTAAGGGTAAAAACTACTCATATAAACATAAACGGTTAATATACTTAGTTAAACTAGTTATTTTAGTTAACTAACTTACATAACAATGTAGTAGCCAACGGAGAGTGGTGGGGCCTCCCAAATGGAGTAACAGTCCCCCTTCCTGATGGAGATTTCGGCGACGATCCCTTGCTCATGCAGAGGTGGTGAAAGGCTAGCGTTGAGCGAGGACTGGATGTCCTCCGAGCCGCATGAGGACGGTACACACACAGCCCAGTGGAGAGTGTCTCGACGGACCACTCGAGGGTCCTTGGTGACCTGGCAACAAGGAGGCAATAATTACATCTAAGATATTTTAGGGAGGCCCATCGGCAGAAAAAGTACTAAGTACAAAAAAATGCATCTTTTCCGTTAATTCCCTACCACTACTTTTTTTGTTTCCGTTAATTAACAACCACTTGATAAATATTCTATTCCTCTAAAAACTGTTCCCCAGTAGTTTTTACGTACACTGTGGTATTCCTTATCCGCTAGGAATCCGATATCGCTGGCCTTATCTTATCACTCTCCAAGAATTTATGGAGAGTGCATTTGGTGGTAAGTCAATCGGATTTACCAGTTTGTGATCAACTAAACTAACCTTACCTAACATAAACTAACCTAACCGTAATTGTGATAAAAAATTAGTGGTAGTGAAGTAACGGAAAAAGTAGAGGTAGTGAATTAACGGAAAAGGTCCCAAAACATTATTCTTAATATTTCGTTCGAGAAAAATAGGTAAAAACAACATCGTATTGCGTGTAAAAGTGTTTAACCTAGAATAATAATGATATTCGTTAAGAATTTGATATTGTTAATGAGTATTTTATTGCTTCAACAGTAATCAGCTTAGATGAAACCAAATGTGAAAAAGGTCATCGCCAGTATTTTAGTTACAATTTACTGGTTGTGAATACAAATAAAACACATTTATCATCTTTTTGTTTCTCGTACCATTCTTTAACTTCATCCACCAGTGCTTAATGTTCATAGTCCGGATTGAAATACCAAGCCATGCACTACAACAGCCACTCGGCAGTGTAGGACCATACTAGTGTTTTTATAAACTCGCTACCTATTAAACACCTATATAAAGTGTACTATGTTATAGTTGAGCGTACCCTTAGTCTATCCCAAACGTTGGAGGAGTACGAGAGGGTCGGCCTGAGGACTGGCAGAGACCTGTAATACTCGGGAGCCAGGAGGGGGTCAGGACCGTAGCGGATGGTGGCCAAGCAGTACTTGCCGGTGATCTGGTGTTCTGGGTCCTCGATACTGATGCAGTCGTCGAAGTGACCGAACTGGTAGACATCTCCCGACACAAAGCCGTTGGGAGCCAGTGCTGAGGCGTCGAACACTGCAACAGTCAAGTTTGGGTTAAACACCATATGAGCAATAGCTCATTGTTAAAAAATCAAAAGGTTCTTTTAATGTTATGACAAATGTCATAGCAAACTTGACTTGAGTTAACAAATCCATAACGACCATGAGTGTACTTTTCAGTCCAACCGAGCTGTGGGCCCCAATTGGGATTGTTCAGCCTTTTTGTGCTTGTCTTACGATATTTCATGAACAAAAACAATTGTGTCTTACTGTTACTTCTTACATTACATCTTATACCGCGTAATCTTTGACTCTTCAGCCTCTCAACCACAAGATTCTCTGGCACCAAGATGCAACCATAAGATGCAAGATTCCTCTGGAAAGAGCATCTTGGGTGAAATATTCATGCAAACAGTGGGTAGAGGCCACCGTTAATAACATTTAAATGGAGACAAGATACTTCCTCTTGGATAGTATAGTTTTATTAAAATATTCTAGTCTCGTTTTCTAACGAAAAAAAGAAGAACTTGCATGAAACCCTTCGTTTTACCTTAGGTTTGGAGGCCAGATGCTCAATTCATACTCGTACAGTCTATTTACAGGTAGAGTGAATCACTGGGTGTCATCACTTGATAAAACCATTTGTTGAGTCTAGTTCGTGTAATTAATTAAAGGAAACATGCAACATGGCTAAAACATATTGTAAACTTGAGAAACAGTTCAATTTTAGTTATTGGACATTTTTTAAATGAATAATGTTTAGATCATTGTATCAAGTGAAAGATTTTTTCAATTAAAAGGCTTGATTTTTAGTCTCAAAAAATTCCAAGGTTAATGATTAGAGTTTTAAATTTGTAACTAAAAAACTGAAGTTTTTGCTTCGATTGAGAGGAAAATTTTTGGTAATGCGAATTTTGCTTCAAGTAGCGTATTTTTAAGTCCTCAGATAACTAAATCTTAACGAAGATATCCCGCACGCATTTTTATATAAAAATAAATCAAGAAACGAACAGTTTTAAATAAATAATATAAATTTATTTTAGTGATCAATCCTTTGTAAAAAAAGTTTATTTTGAGACTGCAATTTATTAACTATTATTATTAATGTATTAGCATTAATCTTGACAAAAATTAATAAGATACGATGTTAATTTTTGGTAAATAACATGTCTTTCCAAATCGGCATTAGTTTCATCATTATCTTCTTTTTGCAAAAGTTGAGTTAGAATTGTATGCGGTCGTGGTGACTCAGTTGCTAAGGCATCGGACGGGAAGAACTTCACTCTGAATAAAGTTCACGTACTCAGTCTAAACCCAAGTGAACTTGTGAAGGAGATTTTAGTAATTATAGTATAGTAAATAGTAAACTTGTTAAAAAATATGTGAAATAATATTTACAATTCACACGCAGAGAACTTGAAGTTAGAGTCGAGAACATTTTATGAAAGCAGATGCAGGGCTCGTAGTATCTCGGGATCATCACAGTGTAATTAGACTTGGTGTATGTAGCAACTTTATGCATATGTATACAATGTTAAGGTTAAAATATAGTTAAAGAAGGTTTTATTTTACTAGGCGAAGTTAGGGCTAAAAAGCCCTCTCTTCACTTAACCTGGGGACGAATGGCTTATAGGAGACTTCCGAACCACCACCAGTGACCGGGCAGGCGGGCTGCATGCAAGGACGGTATCGCTCAGACGGTCACCCATCCAAGGAACAGCCACGCTCGATGTTGCTTGCGACAACATCGGAACTCTCCGGTCAAGGCAATTAGCATGTGATCCACTTAACGAATCTTAAGAGTTCGTAAACAATTTTAATGATCATATGTTCATAATATTTTATTATTTACCATTTGGCGTTCAGTAAACACTACATCAGTATACTAACAACATATTAAGAGGCTGTCGGCCATATTGGTTTTAATCCAATAAGAACAATGTTATTTACGAATCCATATTTTTTCGTTATTTATTGACTAAAAGTTGTGTATGAGGTATCATTTTAAACGTTATTATATCGCGCATTGGGTTTGTTTTTGGTATTTTGAATAAATACGTCAAGTATTGAAAAATTGGTAAAAAAAACTTCAAACTCAAAATATTTTTTCTATAAAACTAATTTGGAATTTGCAGAGTACTAATTCCAAGGTGCAATTTCATTCTTGATCAAATGCGATTTGTTTGGAAAAATCCATTTAAAACAATTGTTTGGTTTGGATTCGCGTGATCGTGTGTCCGGTTCAAAAATAACATCGTTTTTATATGATTGAAACCAACACGGCCGACAGCCTCTGCGACTCTTCACAGTCATTACAATATTGTTAAACACCTATAATAACTGTCATAAGTGGATTATTTTTTAACCAATGATCACATATAATCAGTAGCGTAGCCAGGAATTTCGTTCGGGGGGGGTCCAAAACCAGGGGGATCCTGGGGTTTGTGTTGTGTGTTATTTGCCAATGAGTTCACTGGTAAAGGCAAATACCAAAAATTGGGAGCTTTAGTAACTATACCATATAGAAACGGGAAAGACGCAATAGAAAAGCTCACCTCTCACAGCAACTCTGGGTACCACAAATTTTCATGTATGGCTACTGAAAACATTATGAAGGTCGATTCTCTGGCCGAGTAGAAGGCATCAACGTGAAGTTGGATTCACAGGAGAAGAAAGAAAAAGAACAAAACAGAATTTCAGTCAAGCCTATAATTGACACAATCATATTCTGTGGAGGAAATGAAATACCTCTTTGGGGACATCGGGCCAGTGGGCCACTGACAGCCGAAAAACCTTTAGAAAAGGAGGGTAAATTTCGAGCGTTACTCAGGTACAGAGCAGTCACCGATGAAAGATTTTATTCATATTTAGCATCACTCTTCCTCTTTCAAAGTACCTCAAAGAACGTGAAAGTGACATATTATCTGCACTTGAATTTGCTGATCTCACGGTTGAACGACTGAGGGTACCCCATTCAGTAAAATTTTTGAAAAACAGAAGACTAAATATAGGGTTTTAAATTAATTTTAACACTTTTCGTAATCGAAAAAAACTTCATCTTTCAAATAAATCTTTTTTAAATTCATGATTTTTCAATATGAAAACAACATAAATATAGTGTTGAAGTTTGTCCGGAGGTTCAAACTCTGTCAAAGAGATGAGTAAGGCTAAAAAAACAACAGTGTATAGTATTGATTAAAATATATTTATAACCTTTTTACATTATGTAATGAATAGGAATAATTAACAAAATAATACAATAATAAGTTACAGCACTAATCTCCTATTTCCACTTCTGACCATCTCATCGATAACTTCGTCACTGTTGATTGGAGCTGGATAGTGAATTGATAGTAGAGCAAGCCCATTTAATCGTTCATTACTCATAGAATTCCTCAGGTAGCTTTCAATTCTCTTGAGAGATGAGAAGGATCTCTCTACCTCTGCTGTTGAGACGGGTAATGTAGCAAGCACCTGCAACAGAAAAGTTATTAGTAGTTATTTCCATTTGATTTCTTTTAGTTTCGACCAGAAATCATTAGGGATTATTTAGATTTTTTAAAGTTTTATTTTCGTTAAATTTTTTTTACTGTTTGTATTTATAAATCGTTTTGAATTAAATATTTTTCAATAGTGTATCTAAAAAAAACCGTGTTAAAAATATGTATCGTTCCAACAAACAAAACTACCAAAATCTATTTAGTTTTATAATAATAAATAGTTACCTGAAGTAAGTAGTTGATAGAAGGGTAGAAGTTTTTGTCGCAGGTGTCTAGAACTGACATGATTTTCTTGGGAATTTCAGATTCTTTTCCATTTTTCCATTTCGTACTCCACAGCATATACTCTGCCTCGACCTCACAATCAGACCACTGACTATCGTAAAACAGTTTCAGTGTTTTCAGTTTGTGGATATTTGTTGGTTTTGTATTCTTTGGGAGTAAACAATCTAGAGCTTCTAGAATATCTCTGTTTTTCCCGAACCGGTCAACCAAACTTATAATCAACGAATCGATGCAAGGTATGAATAATGACCGGCGATAATATTCCTCAGGAGTAGAGTAAGGGGGATTGTCTCTTTTGGTTTGCTTCCCCACTTGCCGGGGCACAACAATTGCTGTTCCAAAATTATCTTGAGACATTTTTTCAGCCTTTTCAAATAACAAAGTGAATTGTTTAATATCACTGCTACCTTCAATTTCAGACAGGCTACGCAAGTCCTTCAGTCGTTCAACCGTGTCATCAGCAAATTTAAGGGCAGACGATATGTCACTTTCAGGTTTTTGGAGGTACTTTGAAAGAGGAAGAGTGATGCTAAATATGAATTCACACACCACCATTGCAACAAGGAAACTTCCTTTTTCAACAGAGGCTAGGAGATTGGCAGCTGAAGACGATATCACTCTACTAGAAGTAGATAACTCTTGCAGAGTAGCAACGATGGCTGGAAAAACTTCAACAAATGTATTGACCGAATCTTGTCTTTCGATGAATCTTGTGTCACACAGGCGAAGGAGGCGCGTTTTTTGAGTTTGAGGTACAAGATTCTCAATATGTTTTTTTAGCATATCACCACTTTGAGTATTATTTCTCATCATATTGGCCACTTCATTTATAGCTCCCAAACAATTCCTTATGTAAGGGATGTTTAAGGAGTCACTCAAAACCAAATTCAGTCGGTGTGCAACACAGTGCACATAAATAGCTTTGGGGTGTGATTCCCGTAATCTTTGATGTACGCCAGACAAATGCCCACTAAACGTTGAACAACCATCGTACCCTTGACCAATGACTTTATCCATGTTGAGACCTACACTTGCACAAATGGTTAAAATATTTTCGCATATGCTCTCAGCAGACAAATCAGTTATGTGGGTGAATGCAACGAAGTCTTCTTTCAGGATCGGTTTGTTTTCATTCGAAATGTATCGGATGCAGAGTGAAAACTGCTCTTTTCCAGACACATCAAGCGTTTCATCTCCTAAAATGGAAAAGCAATCTGCACTATTTACAGATTGAACAACTTTTTTCAGTATAAGTTGTCCACAAATGTCAATAATTTCATTCTGAACTTCAGGACTAATATAGGTTGCATTTCGTGCACTATTAAAAATGTGGTTTTTTAAAGTTTCATCAGTAACTGCTCGGTACCTGAGCAAGGCTTGAAATTTGCCCTCCTTTTCTAAAGGTTTTTCGGCCGTCAGTGGCCCACTGTCCCGATGGCCCCGAAGGGGTATCTCATTTTCTCCACAGAATATAATTGTGTCAATTATAGGCTTGAGTGAAGCTCTGTTTTGTTCTTTTTCTTTTTTCTTTTGCGAATCCAACATTACTTTGATGTCTTCTACTCGGCCAGAATCTACCTTCATAAAGTTTTCCGCAGCTAGACAAGAAAATTTGTGGTACTCAGAGTTGCTGTGAGAAGTGAATTTCTCTATTGCATCTTTCCACTTTCTATAAGGGACAGTTACTAAGGCTCCCAATTTTTGGTGTTGGCCTTTACCAGTGAATTCATTGGCAAATAACACACAAAACTTACAATAAGTTCCATCCTTAGCCTTAGAATAAGCCAGCCAATTGAATCTTTTTAACCAGGTGCTCTGGAACTTTAATTTTTTATTGTTGATGGCGGTTACTGCCGTTACTGGAAAAACAAAACTCTCATCTGGATAAAATAAATCGTTTAGTACTTTACTTTTCAAACCCATAGTTTTAGAAAACTCTGTTTTGGAGTGAAATAACAGGTCAGAAACTACGCCAATATCTACAGAGGTTAGGCCAATAATGCTTACTTGAGATTCTGTAGGCCTACTTGTACTGGATTGGTCACGAGACGATGAACAACACGGAGTTGGAGTAAGCGTACTGCTTTTTTCTTCTATGGAGCCAACAGTGGTTTCTTCTATCTCTCGTGGCAACAATGAAACTACCACTTTTTCACTTAATTCCGAATCCGTTTTTAAAGTTTTTGGTTTGAAAAACTGGTCAATCGTTCTCTTACTCATTTTTGAAAGAAGCAATAAAGCAAAAAAGTGAGAAGTACAATAAAAACTTGATTACTTAACGTTAAACAAACAACAAAAGAACAATTCACATCCCGGCACTGTCACTAGAAAGTACAAATTACCTAATTAGCTGACGACACGACAGAGGTCACTACCTCAAGCCTCAACTACACGCAAGTCTTCGCAAACACAAGCAAATCTTCAGCTGTAATCGTAATGGCGGACAATAGACCGACCTGACAGGGTAGAACAATGAATCCGTGTTACCACTAGCGGCTGGCGTGCGAACTAGACTTACTGTGACAGTCCATAGTCGTAACTCGGCCAGCTATACAAATACCGCCATTACACTACACTACCCGAGCGGCCGAGCCCAAACGGATCGTTTGATAATTTATGATTTAAACTTAAACAAAACGACAAACCTCTTTTTAACAAAGGTATGATAATTTAATTTTCGTAGACAAGAGTAATGATAAAGATAAAGAAAAGAGTAATCTCCTTTCTTTCCCCTGCTCCATGCTTAGTTATTTTTTAATATGTCTTAATATTTCGGGGGGGGTCCGGACCCCCCAGACCCCCCCCTTCGCTACGCCACTGCATATAATCATCCTACCTCGTAATTTTCAACTTGTTTTGTCCTCGAATTATCTTTCAACTGGTTGATGGGATTTATTTTCATCCTTAGTGTTTTAAATTAAGCAATTTAAAATTAGAGTAATTGGTAGAACAAATTACGAACAAATATTTAGTGAGAATTTTTGTGGGATGAATTGTTTATTAGGCAAATATATTCCTCGTTATTAATTAAACTAAAAATTATTGCACTGATAAGTTAGCAAATTGTATACGATTGAATGACTTGTTTATCAAGTATATAAACATTAAATCTTTATCTGCGAGAAGTGCTTTCTTGAACGAGGTGTACCCAGGATTAGTGTTTGTGGGGGGGGGGGGTGCGATTGACTTAAGCGTAAAACGTCATCCAAAGAAAAAAAATCAAAACTAAATTATCTTTATTTGCATAAACAGTAATGTATAAATGATATACAGCACAAGTAAACGTCATACAACACAAATTTATTACAATATAAGCACAAAATGCACGAATATTATAGTGATCGATTTCGGTGAACCACGCTCAACTTCTTCAGGAGGAAGGTGAGCGTGGTTCACCGAAATCGATCACCATAATATTTCTGCATTTTGTATTTGTATTGTAATATATTTGTGCTTTTTGTGCTTATATTGTAATAAGTTTGTCTTTTGTGGCGTTTACTTGTGCTGTATATGTACCAACACGTACTATGCTAATTAAAAAACTATTTATAAATGATACACATAAATTGTTAGACCTAAAAATTATTAAAATTATGAAGCTAGGGCTAACCTTTGTAATTATGAATCGACTATTTTCAACCTGAACAAGTGCCAATTACAGTTTTTGTTGTGTGTTACTCCCGTTTTTTTATTATGTCAAAAAATTACCGTATGTTTTAATGGGGCCCGGGCCACCTGCCCCCACTTTCTGCTGTAGGTACGCCACTGACGATACTATTTACGTCAGAAGACCCGGGCAATGACCACGTTCAGCACTAGGATTGAAATGAAATGAAATGAAAAATGGCTTTATTGGAGGCGAAGTTAGGACTATAGAGTCCTCTCTATCACTTAACCTCAGATAAATAATGCAACTTGAGATAGATAACATAAAATCATATTAAACTCTACGCAATGCAATGTAAGACAATTTTATGTAAAAATAAACAAAAATTAAAAGATTAACTAACTAATAAAGCTAATCAATACAAAAGAAATTGGCACTAACTATTCAAATTTAATAGTAAATTCAAAAGAAAGAAAGAAAAAACGCTTTAAAGACACTATCACCCATTCATACCTTACTCACGCTCCACATAGCCCCCGCAAACCACCAGCCCACTGCCACTACAGATCCCGCATCAAATGACCTTTAACTTCCACCCCGTAACGAGGGTAACCTTCGATTATTTTGATGCTGTCAGGGAGCGCATTCCATAGGCGACAAGCTGTTACAGTGAAAGATTTGTTATATAAAGTAGTACGATGTACAGGGACTGATAATATTGATGCCCCCTGACGAGTATTTCTAGAACTTATTTCGTTCATGAACCTGAAACGCTCGGACAAGTAACTGGGATTTTTGTTTTTAAAATCTTGTGAATCAGTAATAATAAATGATACTCACGAAGCTGTTTAAGCTTCAGAATAGACAGTTCATTGAAGAATGGCGTAACGTGATCATAACACCGTAGATGAAAATAAATTTTATACAATAGTTCTGCGCACGTTGAAGCTTGTCCGAGAGCTTAACAGTCATTTCACTAGTTACGATGTCACAATGATTAAAATGAGGCAAAACAAGTGTCTTGACCAGCATCACTTTAACGTTAAATGGAAGAAAAGATGCATAGCGTTTCAAGCAGTGAATGCCAGCAAACACTCGATTGCACGTAGTCATAATCTGATCAGTCCAATTCAAAGTCCTACCCATGACAAGACCAAGATTCTTTACTTTGTCACAATAATCTAAAGTAGAGTTATTTAGTTGAAGCTTAGGAAACGTGTAAATATTAACTTTAGAAATTAGTCTTGGATGTCCAATGACAATTGCTTGTGTCTTTTGTTCATTAAGCTTCAATCCATGTTTCACGGCCCAAGAAGAAAGTGCATCAATGTCACTGTTTGTCCTAGAAACAGCTCTTGCCATCTCAGTAATAGATAAATGTTGATAGATTTGCAAGTCATCTGCATATAAGTGGTAGGAGGAATATCTTATGTGATCTGTAATATCATTTATATAAAGAATAAACAGTAGTGGACCCAATACTGAACCCTAAGGAACTCCTCTAGAAACATGTCTCCATTCAGACATACCATCATTAGTTTTTACACACTGCCTACGGCCAGATAGATAGGACTCGACCCAGCCAACACTACCATCAGTTAGACCATATTTTTTTAATTTTATTGTAAGAAGAGGGTGATAAACATAATCGAAAGCTTTTGAAAAGTCAAAAAGTGTTAACAATGTAAGCTCTCCATTGTCCATAGCTGCACGGATATCTTCTGTAATTTTAAGAAGAGCTGTTGTAGTACTATGAAATTTACGGAAACCAGATTGAAATTTAGAAATTAAATTAAATTCCTCAATATAATATGAGAGTTGCGTATGGACAATTCTTGCAAGACATTTGGAAAGAGCAGGGAGAATACTAATGGGTCTCAGATCAGATGGTGATACAGGATTCGCAACTTTTTGAAGGGGACAAACTATAGCTGATTTCCATGCAGTTGGGAAGATGCCGGTCATTAAGGAAGTATTGAAAATAGCAGTGATTATTGGAATTGTAACGGGTAAAGTTATCTTTAAAAATTTAATAGGAAGACTATCTGCCCCAACTGCATTACTTGATGTTCGCATTATAGCCTTCAGAACATCACGCTCAGACACTGTTTTAAATGAAAATTGAATTTCAGGTATAACAATGGGAGAATTCAGAAGCTCAATGGAGTAGTTTTTGGCATCAGAAACATCCACAGGAATATTTACAAAAAAGTCATTAATAGTATTGAGATCGATATTGATATGTTCAGGTTTATTGGGTTTTCCAATTCCCAGCTCCTTAATTTTGGACCATGTAAACTTCGTAGACTTAGAGTTATTAAGTGAATTGTAATAGTACCTAATCTTAGAATTGCGTATTTGTTGTCGAATTTGATTTTTTAGTTTTTTATAGACTGACCAGTCTTCCTGTGATTTAGTTAGACGTGCCTTACGAAATGACGAGTCACGTTGCTTCTGCATTGTTCGAATACTTTCATTGATCCAGGGAGCAGGTCTTTTGGTTAAGCGTTTAGTAATAAGAGGAGCGTGATGATCCAGAAGGCCAATAAGCAGGAAATTAAACTGCTGAACCATAGCGTCTACATCTGATAGTAGAAGGATATCTTGCCAGGGCAATGACAAAGCATCATATAAAACTGAATTACAGTCGAGTGTTTTATAATTCCTGTATGTAATAAAATTAGCTTTTGATTTAGGAGGACGAAGTTTGTAAACAAATAGAAGTAGGTCATGTTTAGAAAGACCTGGAGCCGGAAGATGTCCGTGGAGTGCGACTAGGTCAGGATCACTAACCGCCATGATATCAAGCCAAGTGGCAGCCGTGGCAGTGTGATGTGTAGCTTGTAGAGGCAGTATAGTCAAGTTAAAAGAGTTTAACATGTTTTCCAAAAAGGTCTTGTCATGAGTTGGAGGCCCTATTAGATCAGTATTAAAGTCACCCATAACAATAACATGACTATAGAGAGCCATGATATCTAGCAGTGTGTGTTAATATTCCGCTAGATACACAAGATTAGGTGCCCTGTAACATACACTGATAAGCATATGTGTATCATTCACACAGACATCAAGAAGCATGAATTCAGGGCGATCAGGTACGGTAGTATCAGAACTATGAACAATAGCAGTTTTCAAGTGTGATTTAACAAATGCTCCAACACCACCACCACCCTTATGCTGCCTGTCATTCCGAAAGAAAGTGTAGCCATTTAACTCCACTGATTGATCAGAAATATTTGCTTTTAACCAAGTTTCACAAATTAAAATAATATCAAAGGTAGAAGTTTGAAAAATATATCTAAACTCATCAATGTGACAAGGGAGGGATTGTCATTGATGTGGGCTATCTTGAGAAGTTTCTGATGTGGAGAAAGAATGTGGCTGATATAATGTGGGAGCGAGAGGGGGCCCCCGTCCGGAGTGGAGTCGTCAGGTACCGACACCTACGAGCCCCTGCAAGTGACGAAGAGCCAGCGACACCGGCGGCCAAGGCGATGCGAGCAATTCATTCATACACCATTCACGCATGTAACAAAAAGTAATAAAAAATAAATTCAACAAAAACAATAATACAGACAAGTGAATATTTGTCATTTGACAAAGCTTGACATGGGGGTGTTGACTCCACACACGAATTAAAAATTATAACGAGATTAGAATTTTGAAACTAAAAATAGTTCAACTACAAATAATCAATAATAATTGTGTAAGAATATTACTTACCACTACAAAATGATAACATAATTAATACAAAACAAAATTTATAAAACATTAACATAAGCAATAAATAATTTCTTGCTCGGACTCAAATATAAACATAATACATACTACAAAATAAAGTTAAAAATGTCAATACAAATTTTCATGGAAGAATTAAAAAAAAAAAAATAAATAAATGAATGCTAGAGAAAAACTAATTAGTTTGTTTAAAAAGTACGTTCAATTTATGTTAAAAATAATATACTATTCAAAAATATAATCAGTTCTGGAATTTTAATAAAAAATTACATGAGTCATAGGTAAACACATGCATACATTACATACATATTGGTCTATATAGTTACATGCAATTGCAAATATAATAAACATAAGTAAATCAAACTAACAATAAAATGTATGGATTTAAGTTGTATGTACATTATTAATAAAAAACAAATAAACTAAAATAATAGTTTTATGGATTTAATAAATATTCTAATGGAATAACATTTCAGGCTAAACAAAAATAATATTTGACTAAAAATAATGTAAAAGTTGAAAAGAAAAAAAGAGAATATTTTAAAAATATGGAATAGTATCAATAATAATCTTTGTACTTATTAAACTGATATTTTAATATATTAGTAAACAAAGTTTGCAATAAGATAAAATATTTAACAAAGTCTCAGTCTAAATAAATACAAATTGTAAGAATTACAGATGATGACTCACTTTAAGTCCTCCATGTGGATCGCAGTACCTTTGATACCATTATGGAGCCAGTGTATTCTGCCATCAGAAGTCCAGGTGTTCTTGACGCCGAATCTGGAGATAGCAGCCTTCAGCAACTCCACCCGTCCGGAAGTAAGATCCTCTCGCACCGTCATCCCAGACCCCTTCAGAAGCTTCTTCGAAGTGTACACTTGGCGCCGATATCGATAGCTGGAGAACCGAACTATTATTGGTCTCCATCTAGGTTTTCCGTCGGCTGCTGGCCCAGGCTTCTTCCCTACACGGTGCGTTCTATCCAGCTTATCCAGAGGAATGTCCATCGGTGAAGAACTTAGTCACAACAACGTCAGTATCTTCATCTGCGACCTCAGGAACACCAAATATCCTGAGGTTGTGTCGTCGTGTATACTGTTTGTAACAGGTCCACCAAATTGACGAATAAATTAATTAAATTAAATAAATAATAAATCATTTTAATGAAGAAATATATACATTTAATTAAAATAATCACCGAACATTCAAATAATATTCGGAATTCATTGTAAATTAATAACCAGCAAGTATAGAAAAGTGGGCAGGCATATTATTTGTCCCATGACAGTCGTCCGAGACGTAAACAAACACATTCCTAGTATCGTTGTCTAGACGGGTGGGGCAGGCCTGTGCAGTCTTGTCGCATAGGACGAGTCTATCTGGCGATCCAGAGGGGTGTCATTGTGACCATGCAATGGTTGAGTCCAATGTAGATGAGAGACGATATTGGTTGAAAGTAGGTAGCCTCTAACCATGAGAGACGCTATTGGTTGAAGGTAGGTAGCCTCTAAACATGAGAGACGCTATTGGTTGACGGTAGGTACTCTCGAACCAAATGCCCTCGAGGGTAACAGACTGGAAACCCACGCCAGCATCGTTCACTTTAAGTCAAGAACCGTAAGGAGCAAGTCTCCTAGCCAAACTGATGTAGTGAGTAGAGTGTAATTGTTTATGCGGATGACCGTTTGAGTTTAAAACCGATTTAAATAATAAAATGTAACGAGTAAAGTTTATACCAATATTCGTTGTTACAACTTTTTCAATCTGATGTCCAAATGAGAATCATCTTGCGGTACGCCTAACTGAAAATGAAGACCACGTGGACCTACAGACAAAGAATTTTAAAGATAAGTTCTAGTTATTAACTAAGTTTAATCATGTTATAGAAATCAGTAAAAAAGTAATTTAATTCATTTTTGTTGTATTGAAATTCATACAAAGAAAGTAAAATCATGTAATAAATTAGCTTCTTCAAACAATAGTCTTTTTCATTGTAATTTACAGCCTCACCGATTTACCCATAAATATAACCCTGAGATAAGAGAATTAAATTTAATTTGCATAATTTTTTATCAAATTAACAAGAAACTTAATAAAATGTAACTCATCACAGAGAGAGAGGTTACAGATTGGCACCAACCACGTGGGGCTGTAAAGTATTTTTTCAATTATGTTAAATATATTTAAAGATAATTTTGTTTGAAACTTTTGAATCTTTTGAATTTTATTCTAGTGAATTAATTTTATTGAATGTTTAAATTGAAAATTTTTTATATGTTTGAACTTAGTGAATTCCAGTAAGTTAATCATGTCTAAAATAAATAATTATCAGATAACTGAGAATGACTCAGATGACTCAGACATTTCATTGAGTATAATTAAAGAAAAAGAAATAGATCAAAATAATAAACATAATATGGATAGGCCAAGTTCAAACATGGAAAATACATTATCTAATATAATGGAGATGTTATCAAACATGAACACTAAATTTGATACTAAATTTAAAGAAATGAATGATAACATGATAAAGATGAATGATGAAACTAATATGAAATTTAATGAGCTCAGAAAAGATTTCAATGATAGGATAAGTCAGCTTGAAAATAAATTAGACAAACAAATAGAAAAAGTAAAAATAGACTTTAATAAAGAAATTGAAATAAAGGAAAGTAATATTATGGATGAAGTAAATAATAAAGATAGAGAACAGACTGTCAAAATAAATGATGTTGAGGACAAACTAAGTAAAGTAAATAAAACACTGTTAGATAAATACATAGAATTAAATGTAAAACTAACAGAAGTAGTCAATGAAGTAGATAATCAAATGAGTAGAGTAAATGATAGAGTAGAAGAACAAATAGGACACTTACACACTATGATAGATGACAAGATAGAGAAAGCTTTAACACTTTGTAACACTGACTTTGAATGTAAAATAGATGACTTTAAATGTCATGTTAATGAAAAACTAAAAATCATCAATAACAAACCAAATACAATGCAAATAAATAGAGAAACACCTGTAGTAAGGGCAAATAGTAATAAAACTAATACAAACAATACAAGCACAGTAGATAGGTCACTAGATAAAATTGTTGATGACAGAAGTAAAACGTCACAGAACACTACAAATAATAGAACAATATCTAGTACTAGTGCAGAATTATACTTAGTTGATTTTTACCCAGACTCTAACAAATGCCACCCGATGACATTCATAAAATTTGCAAAGAAATTTGTAGACTTATCAGAAGATCAGTGGGATTGTCAAATATTATTTATTATGAAACACTTAAAAGGGGAATCAAGTGCATGGATCAGAAACAGGTTAGACAAATGGACTAACTTCTTTGAGTTTGAAATAGATTTTAGAAACAAGTACTGGGGAATAGATAAACAGAAAGAATTTGAGAATAAATTAATAGGGGGTGGAAACTATGATGTAAATAAAGATGACATGGTTAATTACGTAATGGAGTACTATAATATCTCATGTTTTTTAGACCACAAACTAAATATGGACACTTTTCTTAGTTTCATTTCAAGACATCTTCCAATAGGTATTAGTGCATCAGTAGCAACCGCTAATAACATACAAAATGGAGACGACCTAGAAACTTATTTAAAACAATTAAATAATGTAGGAAAGACTCATTTTGAATCTAATAACATGTCACCTAGAAGACAGTATGATTATAACAATAAACAAACAACTGCTAAAACATATGCTAATGAGAATTCAATCAATAACAATCACAGTGCGTTAAGAGAAAACAAAGAAATTTCTAGACATAGGGAAAACAATACTGATAGACGAGGAAATTATCGAGGTAATTTCAGAGGAACATACAGAGGTTCTAATAGAGGACAAAGTAATAGCTATCACAACAGTAGGGAAGACGTTAGGAATGAATGACAATTACAGCAGAACACAAACACACATAGGGCAAATAATCACTATTCATGCAATGTAGGACAGATAAGAGAGAAACCAATATTTTTGAATCATGAATTAGTAGGAGATAGCCAGTTAAGCATATTTGCACAAAATATATTAAACAAAACACCTGTGTTTGTGTCAAATAAAAGAAGAATAGGACTTTGTGTCAGTGGTCAAAACATTCCTGAACTAAGAAGTGAACTTAAACTAAATAAAGACAACCTTAATGACAAACTTATTATCATGATAGGAACTAATGATTTCTTGCAAGGAGTACCAGTAAAATATATAATAAATGAATACAAAACCATGATAAAAGAATTAACTAGTTTGAATAAAAATTTAATTTTATTAACATTACCACCAATTCCAAAACTAGCAAGAAATGACTCTTTTCACTTCCATAAACTAAACGTATTTAATGACTTCATAAACTCTCTAAACAATGACAATAATATTAGAGTGATAAATATATCCAATGCATTTATGGATCCAGAATATAAGGACAGATGTAATATAGATTTGTTTGAAAGAGAAATTTTCTCAAGGGGCATTAAAAAACCTGATTTCATTCATGTCAATAAGAAAGGATTTTCTATAATTCAACAAATAATAAATGATTTTATTAAACAAATGCAGTCAGACAAAGAAAATAAAGTTAAGGTTAACACTAATGAAATATTTTTACATGAAGACTTAAATAATGAACTAACTAATGAAGACAACTTTCATGAAATGCCAATTAAAGGGTTAACTCACTTTTTACCAGAAATAAATGTAAAAATAGGACGTAAAGAATATAGATGCATAGTAGATTCAGGTTCGGAGGCCACCATTATCAGTCACGATATATATGAGGAAATAAAGAATAATGTAGATTATAAAATACCACAACTACCAGTAAGTAATTTACAGATTATAGGAGTCACTGGTGTTAGATCGAAGAAAACAAATTATCAAGCACAAATAGATTTTGAAATAAATAATCAAATAATTCCAATAACATGCTTAGTAGTAAAGGAAATCCAGGCAGGAATTATTTTAGGATGCGATTGTTTTATGGAAAAACTAGCTAAAATAGATTTTGAAAAGAGATGCTTAGAAGTTAAAGTAGATGCCGAAAAGCTAATAATACCATTTGTTCCTAGAAATAAATTAAATATGGTAAATGGATTAAGAGTAATACAGGTAGGACACATTATATGTCATGAAGGTGAACAAGAATTGAATAACACAACTAATGAATTGATGAATATGCTAAATGACAATCAACATGTAAAGACAT
Organism: Stictocephala bisonia; assembly: GCA_035578905.1. Lineage (NCBI taxonomy): Eukaryota > Metazoa > Arthropoda > Insecta > Hemiptera > Membracidae > Stictocephala > Stictocephala bisonia. Next base: position 75,411 of record JAQJVL010001706.1, on the reverse strand, counting down.
ACAACTTAACACCAACTAAGGACTTACATAAAGGTTTAAATATAAATAGTGACATAACAATAACTAAAATAAATAAAGTCAATATAGACTACCAAGATAACTCAAATCAAATGAAAGGTCTAGATTTAATAAATAATGAAAATAATTTTGAAAAACAAATAGATATGAAATTACAAGAGATAGTTAATGAAACTAACTTTCAAAATAAAGAACAAATAGGGATGTTAAAAAAGGTCTTAATAAAAAATAAACTAGTGTTCTCGGGCAATCCCGGTTGTATAAAAAACTATGCTGCAAAACTAAATGTTAAATGCGAAGTACCATTCATAGGAAAACCATATCCGGTACCTTTTAACAAAAGAAAGGCAGTCGAAGCTGAATTAGAAAGAATGCTAAAACTAGATGTAATAGAAGAATCGAGCAGCCCATATTCAAACCCTTTAGTATGTGTTATAAAAAAGGACCTAACTATAAGAGCTTGTTTAGACAGTAGAAAACTTAATCAATACCTTATTTAGACAAAGTACTGAATTAACTGAAGAAATATTTCAAAAATTTATAGGTGCGAAATATTTTACAGTATTAAACTTATCACAAGGATTTTGGCAAGTAAAACTTGACCAAGAATAAAGAAAATATGTCGCTTTTACTTTCGGAGGTAAAAACTACCAATTTAAAAGAGTTCCATTTGGACTCAAAGTACGCACTGCATTATTCACTAAAGCACTACAGAAAGTTTTGGGTAATGAATTTTCTGAATTTTTAACACAATATGTAGATGATCTATTAATCACTAGTAACGATTCATTTGAACAACACATAGAACACATTGACAGGGTACTAACAAAGCTAAGGGAAGGTGGTGTCACAATCAAACTTAAGAAATCAGAATTTTTGAAAAAGGAAGTTAAATTTCTAGGATTTGTTTTAAGCGAAGACGGAATAAAAATGGACGTGGAAAAAATGGAGAAAATAAAAAAATTCAGAACACCAAGGGGACTAAAAGAATTACAAAGTTTCTTAGGCCTATGTAACTATTACAGACAGTTTCAGAAAAACTATGCAAAACTAACTAGCAAGTTTAGCCATATTCTTAGCTCTAAAAAATCTTGGAAATGGGGTTTAAGGGAAAATGAAGCTTTTAATGAAATAAAAAATGCATTTTTAAATTCAGTACTTTTACACCATCCTAACTGGAATAAACCTTTTTACATAAACACAGATGCATCTGACATTTGCCTACCAACCATCTTATACCAGATAAATGATAAGGGTGAGGAAGAAGTAGTTTATTTTGGAAGTAGGTCCCTTCTTGAAATAGAAAAATCTTACAGTGTGACAGAAAAAGGATTGTTAGCAATAGTATTTGCGTGTAAGAAATTTAGGAGTTATTTGACAGGCCATTTTGATATCATCATCAGATCTGACCACAAAGCATTATCATTCCTAAAAAGTTGCAAGTTAACACATGGTCGTTTATTAAGATGGAGTCTTGTCCTACAAGAATATAATTTAACAATACAATATGTTAAAGGAAAAGATAATATACCAGCAGACGTACTGTCCAGAACAGATAATGATGAATACCAAGAAAACAGGGAAAAATATAATTTAAAGGTTTTAACTGACAAAATAAGTGTTGACGTACCAGACAGGGTATTTAAGAACATATTTAAAGACTTGGGCACACACCAACAAGAAGACACATTTTTTGGCAAAATATTTAATAAACTTAAAGACAACAAGGAAACAAAAATAAAGAATAATTATTTAATCCACAATAACACACTTTTCCAAAGATGCTTATTAGCGGAGGGTGAATATAGAGTATGCATCCCAAACATATTATTAAAAGAATTAATAGAAAAAAACTCATCTTAAATTTGGACATTTAGGAGGTCATAAGATTTTTACTATCCTAAAAGAATATTGTATTTTTCCTAAAATGGAGAAAACCATAAAAAAGCAGTTAAAAAGCTGTGACATATGTCAAAAAGCAAAACCATCCAATCAAAAGCAGATAGGAAATTTAAAACCAATCATTCCTACTAAAGTTAAAGAGTTAATTTCAGTAGACCTGGTAGGAGAGTTACCCACTAGTAGGGGAGTTATAAAATACATTTTTGTCATAGTAGATGTATTCTCAAAGTTTGTCAAACTATACCCAATAAAGAAAGCTAATACTAGAACACTGCTAAATAAAATCATTAATGAATATATACCATTAGTTGGCAATATAGAATCAATTCTAAGTGACCATGGTACACAATTCACAAGCACACTCTGGTACAACACACTACATAACAGAGATATTAAAACTATTCACAGTTCGGTATATCACCCACAGTCTAACCCAACTGAACGTGTAAACAGGGAAATAGGAAAAATCCTGCGCATTTATTGTAATGAAAAACACACGGCTTGGGCAAACGTACTTGATTTTGTTGAACACTGTTTAAAATCACTCCGTTCATGATGTAACAGAGGAAATTCCTTTTGAAATAATGTTTGGAAAGAAATATGAAAATGTAATAAATAAAATAATTCAATTTCCAGAAAACAGAAAATTTGATCATGCACAAAAAACAATTCTAGTAAGAAATAAAATAGAAAAGAAAGCAATTATTAGGAAACAAAAACATGACAATAAAATCAAACCAATATCTTACCAACTAAATGATCTTGTTTTAGTAAAAACACACTATCAATCAGACTTACAAGAGAAAAAGATAAAAAATTCTTTTTATTATACAAAGGACCATATAAAGTAGCAGCAATAAAAATGGAAAATGCATACGTAGTCAGTGAACTAGAGACAGGAGACATAATTGGGACATATAATGTAACACAACTTAAAAAATACATACAGAAAGAATAATTTCTAATACAGACATTAAACACTAAAATAGTTTAAATCAAACCCACTGATTAAAAGAAAAAATACCTAAAGATGTCATAATAATAAACACATGGTAGTTGAAAGAATGTAACATTAATGATAGTATGAGATATGTGAAGGAGTAAGATGTATAACAGATTTGAATGTAACATTGGTAATAATATGACATGTATGTTAGACTAAGATGATGTAAGGAGATTTATTGTAATACTTTGTTATTACAACTTGTTTATGTTTATATTGAATATGACTCAAAAATATACATTGTATGTATTCTTTTGTACTTATGTAACTTTGTAAAAGGTGATGAGCCAGTGATCAATAGTAGTACAATTCGACCCTAATTACACCTAGCCACATTCAAAATTCAAAATTAATCAATGCAAAGTACACTATTCATCACAAAATGGCATGGTATTTCAGTTTAAGGTGTCAGTTAGCCTTGGCAATTGAGCCTAAAGACATAGCTTAAAGTGACCGGTAGCATGGCTAGCCTCATTACTAGAGTCATGTTGCAGACACCAATAGATTAGTAATTTAAAAATTACGTTGAAGGAGGAGAATGAGATATTGTAAACATGTGATTACAATTTTTGATAGTAATTATTTTAATTGTCATTAATGCAAAGAATAGTGATAGAAATCACAAATTGACATGAGTAAAATGTGACTGCAAATATGATTCATTATTGCAAGATCGGTAATGAATAACCAGGAATGATTTATGGAAAACTTTGTAAATATAATAATGATAATTGATTTTAAATATGTCAACTTAAAACATGCCAAAGCAGCATCAGTAAATGTATAAATAATTGAAACTCTATGCACAAGCAGTATGTATGTATACACAAGTAAAGATAGGGAGGATAAATGATGATTAATCATGAGTATGTGTAATTGTTTTGTAAATAATATTTCACTCCATTTAATTGTATATTGAATTGAAACCATTGTTATAACTAGTAACTAATAATTAAATCATGTTGTATATACTATTTAATAGAAAAGGTAATCAAAATGATATGATCTTGACCTGAAACAAATTGTCAGTGACACCAATGGACACTCAGTGACACAAATGGACAAACAGTGACACCAATGGACAATCAGTGACACAAATGATAGTGTGGACACTCTAGGAAGTGACAATAGGAATCAACCATTAGTGGTCAATAAGCAAGGTCCGGGTGTGTGAGGAATTCTGATTTTTTCCCCCTCTTCATGTACAAGAGACCTAGATGAAGGCCTGGCACGAGAAGACCGTCTGCCAGATTCATTGGTACAGGAAGAGCCCCTCTTCCATCACACTGCCATAATATGCAGCCAAACGGCCAGTCGGCGACCCATCAACGTGGGATTTCCCCTAGGGTTAAGGATCGACTGACCCTTATGCAACAGCTGTTCACAAGAAACCTTTCTCAGCGTCAGTCCTCCTGGTCCTGGCCAATATCAATTAGATTCAAATTGGCTACTTTTGTCGGATCGTCGAAGGCAGAGCAGGATGCAGCAGAGGTGCCCTCCGAATAACCATCGTCTTCTTCCTCAGGGCTTACTTCAAACTCTGACTGACGTTTCTTCAGCAAGTCACTTATTGGAAGTCCTTCTTTCAGTCTAGTTATGGGTGTAGTAAACTCATAATTATCGTCAAAGAAGATTATTCCCACAAGTTCCTGACGAATTGATTCTGGCTTTTAACCTTGGAGACCTGCTGTGGATATGGGTACGATCTAGTGCGAACTTTCCACGTAGCCCTCTCCCGGATTTTCAAAATGAGTAATATCTCCTGATGGAAGTTTATATTTTTTTTACAATTTACAATGACTTACTTTGAAGTCAAAAATAATTGGTCTTTTTTTTATCCTTTCGCCTATGTTGTTTAGTAAATAATATACAGTAAAGGGAAATCTTCTAAAGTCAAGAAATATGGCAATATATTTTAAACTGTATTTAAATGAAACTTTAATTGTATATGTTCTGAAATACTGTTGTTATTATTAAGTAAATTGTACTCCATAGATAATAAAATAAGGGTATGAATAACATATAAATGTTCAACAATCGATGATATAAAATTACAATTGTACAACTCTCAAATATTTTTCATCAATATTCAATATTTTATTAATAACTTAAATAATAATTTAAATTTCTTGAATTCATTGAAACATTTTTATAACTAACAACAAGATAATTAATATCAATGACAACTTGCATTAATGACAAAGAATCATTAAAGATGTTTTGTTACAAATTGATAACAAATAATGTAAATTGTTTTATGTAGATGAAACTAAATAATGTAATTGAGTACATTTAGTGATTAGTGATTTACATGAATTTTTAGCGTATAAGAAAAAATCATGATTTGTTGACTACATGATTTGTCGAATGGGATTTAGAATTGTATTGTATATTAATAGATAGATTTAGTCCATTCTAGATATAGTTAATATTGTAAAACTAAAACTTATCTGAACAATAACCGACAATTTGGGCGGAACATGTTAAAATTTATTTTCTTTGACTCGCGCTAACCGCACATCACAAAAAATCGGGGGGGTACTGTAACAGGTCCACCAAATTGACGAATAAATTAATTAAACTAAATAAATAATAAATCATTTTAATGAAGAAATATATACATTTAATTAAAATAATCACCGAACATTCAAATAATATTCGGAATTCATTGTAAATTAATAACCAGCAAGTATAGAAAAGTGGGCAGGCATATTTGTCCCATGGCAGTCGTCCGAGACGTAAACAAACACATTCCAAGTATTGTTGTCTAGACGGGTGGGGCAGGCCTGTGCAGTCTTGTCGCATAGGACGAGTCTATCTGGCGATCCAGAGGGGTGTCATTGTGACCATGCAATGGTTGAGTCCAATGTAGATGAGAGACGATATTGGTTGAAAGTAGGTAGCCTCTAACCATGAGAGACGCTATTGGTTGAAGGTAGGTAGCCTCTAAACATGAGATACGCTATTGGTTGACGGTAGGTACTCTCGAACCAAATGCCCTCGAGGGTAACAGACTGGAAACCCACGCCAGCATCGTTCACTTTAAGTCAAGAACCGTAAGGAGCAAGTCTCCTAGCCAAACTGATGTAGTGAGTAGAGTGTAATTGTTTACGCGGGTGACCGTTTGAGTTTAAAACCGATTTAAATAATAAAATGTAACGAGTAAAGTTTATACCAATATTCGTTGTTACAACTTTTTCAATCTGATGTCCAAATGAGAATCATCTTGCGGTACGCCTAACTGAAAATGAAGACCACGTGGACCTACAGACAAAGAATTTTAAAGATAAGTTCTAGTTATTAACTAAGTTTAATCATGTTATAGAAATCAGTAAAAAAGTAATTTAATTCATTTTTGTTGTATTGAAATTCATACAAAGAAAGTAAAATCATGTAATAAATTAGCTTTTTCAAACAATAGTCTTTTTCATTGTTATTTACAGCCTCACCGATTTACCCATAAATATAACCCTGAGATAAGAGAATTAAATTTAATTTGCATAATTTTTTATCAAATTAACAAGAAACTTAATAAAATGTAACTCATCACAGAGAGAGAGGTAACATGTTCTGTATCATCATTACGAGAGGCTGCACGGCTTTCAACCTTCTTGATGTCGGATTTTAAGGAAGCAACTTGCTTTCTTAAATCCTCATTTTCTTCTCTTGCCTCCCGCAATGACTCAGTTAACACCTCAAGCACAACATCTTTGACCCTGGTGGACAAGAGATCAACAATTTTAGTAACAAAGCTGTCTTTAGAGAGGCACTTTGTTATTGTTGACTCCAGTTCTGATAAGGAAACAACTGATGTCGACATGGTGGTGGGGGGAGCAGACGAAGTAGACGGTGACGACAGAGATATAGATCGTCGTACAGGTCTCTTATCTCCACTCCTCTTGACCTTTGATCTTGTTGAAGGAGGCGAACGTGGCATCTACTTGACCTGATCTATATTAAGTAAAAATTAGTTTTGAAGAGAAGTAATGGACTATACGTACTCAGACGATAGGAATACGTACACTAAAACACAACACAACACTTGTCAAAATTTGACCTAAAAATTCAAGAAATATACCACACAAAACTACTATAAACTGTGGAGCTCAACAAAACGTGGATTCACTCTGTCATGTCACAATCACTCACTGCTATAACAAGTTGCCTAGCCACTGTTAATCAAATAGTATGCAAAGATATACAATATATTACACCAATCAGTTTGCGTTCAAGACATTTAATTCGTTCCCTGACCAATCTCATATCACGTAATTATAGACCGGCCCGAATGACATAGCGCTGCTACAGAAGGTCACGACCAATATAGCATTCCTACTGTCCATTCAAACATACCCAGTTCCATTAGACCACCCCACCACCTCTACTTTAGGACGATCGCAAAACTTATCTATAATTACCTTCATAATTCACGATCCAAATCCACGCATAACCATTGTTCGTATAGCATTTATTAGATAATTGATACTCGGTGCAATTATTAAATTTAAAGATCAATATGAACGGTCAGAAACAGGATGTTTGATACCTGTTGAATTGCCTGATACCTTGTTAGAAACCATCTTGGGAGTGGCTACAAAAATATAAAGCTTACAAATTCTGTAGGTGTGTGTATATACTGGGTGAGTTTTAAGTCAGTTACTTTGCTTTTTGAGTATGTTAACAAACTAATTAATAATTCATTAATAACACGTCCTTTTTAAATTCTAGTTGCGCTGTCGTTCTCAGTATGAAACGGTGTTGTTTAACTAACAGATCACGTGACCGTTCATATTTAACATTTTGAAGTTGACTCCTAGTTCTTGGACCCCAAGTTATCTCTAATAACGTTGAAACACTCTAAATGTAGTGTGGGCAAGTGTTAATATAATGGTACACTCAAATACCAAATCTGTTATAAACTGTGGAAACAAGTTAGGGAGTATATTTTATTTGTGTCTAAAAATATTTACGTTTAAAATAAGAAAATAAAACGCAATTATTACCAACAATATCAATATGAGATAATTTAAGGGAGGTAGTTGCTAAAACAGGTTTGACAAACTTATAGGTCTATATTTTTTGTAAACCTTTTTAAGCCCTAATATTTTCAAAATAAACATTATGAGACCACTTTGAATTGTAAAAACACAATCTGAGACTTACTATTGCTTTAAAATCATTTCTTAAGTTTAAAAAATGTAATAAATTAAATGAAACATGGGCGATAGCTAAAACATATTGTAAACAGTTTATTACTAGACATTTTTACAATATAAGATTATTTATTTATTTATTCTTAAGACGCCGATCGTAAATATATCGGCGAATATGGATTTCGACTGAGTGTAGGTGAGCGAATGTAATCATTGTTACAAACTAAGGCCGACTATTCCTTAAGAAAGTGTCATTAATTAATAGACCAATAACAAATGAAAAGCCGGTGGTTATCAGCTGATCCCTTTTAAAGTTTATTGTGACTCTGATTGTGATCGAATTAAGAACCTTTAGCTCGTGAAGTTGGGCTCCAACCAACTACGTTATTTAAATTTAAAAATTACGATGGTGAGTTTGTTGTTCTTAACTCCCCTTTTATAAGCAACTATCTTCAAGCAGAAAGAAAACTAAAAAATAGTTTTATAATACTGTAATTGGTTAGCTGGAATGTGACAGTTCAAGGCGGATGACACGTTAGTTTGTGACAGTGACCTTAACATCAGACCAGCTGATATACATCACACACTGATTGGCACTTCCGAAGGCCCGATTAATAATTGATATCTGATTCTAATGATTATGAGTCTGCAGGTTTTCGCTTACAGTCGTAGATATGAGACAAGGAACAAATCAATCATGTATGAAACACTACTGAAATAATTGCAAAGGAAGTATTTTTCAGGTTGGGACATTGAGGTTATGTGTACTCGAGTTTGAATGCTTTTCACTAAGAAACTAAGCGGCCTGCGAAAATCCAATTACACCATTATTTCCCTCGTTTAATTGTATGTTATGGTATATGCATGTTTAAATGTCATTATAAGTTTAATAATTTTTATCCTAGATGGAAAAAAAGTACCGGAATTTTAACTAGTTTTCACTGTGCGTTAACTTTACACTTGTATTACTCTAAAACCTGTCCGTATATCACATTTACGTTGTTTATAGGAATGTTTGGTCTAATTTTTATAAATTTCAGAATGTTAACTTTTCACAAAAAACTTACTTATCAATTTACTTAAACAACGTTTTCTTGGCTTCTAGAAGTTGTAAAATTAATTAATTACTTGGTCACATTTTAAACCTTATGAAATGTGTAGTTCTAATACATTACTTTTACATTCGTAAATAAATGCAGTTGTTTTAAGTTGATCAATACAAAGAGATTTTAAATTGAATAAATAGGGTCCCTTAGTTGCCTTGGCTATTAGGTTATTCATAAGAACAGTCGAGGCCCTTTCTGAAGAACAGTCGAACTCAGTTACATTGGTCTTCCATACAAATCCTACAATCATTCATATTCACTTTAAAATACGCATAAAGTTGTGTTGTCGTCTCATATTTAATAATACTAATAAGAATATACAGGGTGGAATAAAAATATGGACTCTTACACAACTTTTGTATGACTTAACTTGTAAAAGTGAAAACTTATATATGATCATGGTTACAAAGAACATGATTTTTGACGCCATTAGCGACTTTTCATCTTTTCAGGGGGACGGCCAACGAGGAGTTGAACGAAAATCTTCAATGTAAGCGTAGGTCGAGTTTGGTATGAAATGAAAGGTCTATTCAAGAGAAATTATTTGCCACAAACCGGACTTCGATAGGTTTATCCTTTCCAGAGTAGCGGTAATTTGAATATCAAAGTTGCTGATTTGCACAAAATATTTCTCCGCTATTTAACGGTTTCAAGTAAATTATTCTGATAACAATTATACTTTATGGAACAAAATTATTATAAAAAAAATCAATGGAAAAAATAACGTTGTTGGAAAGCTTTTCCATATTTTTCCACCCCGTATTATGTAACTCATATGACATTTATTAGATAGGGCCTAGTTCTTAGTCGGAGCAATTGTCTGATACTTTAGACCATTGCTAAAACGCCTGGTTCTAATATTTTCTCCCTTCTTTAACTCACTCTGATGATCAGTGAAAATCAATGTAGATTTAAAAAAAATATCACGCCTATAGTATAGCTACAGTACTTCAATTTATGTTGATTAATAATTATTTTTTAAACATTTTCCACATATAATAAAATTTAAATTAATGTATACAGGAATATATGTAATTTTAATTTATATAATTAGTATTTAAACATATATCAGCATATACGTAAGGTTTTTTCCGCGGAAGACTTAATTACCGCAACGGAAAGTATCAGAGAAAAACTTGAGGAATTCTATTATTGTAACTAGACTATTATGTAAAGTTAATAAAAGATGTAAAACGTTTTTATAACAAAATATAATTAAATAAACTTAACTTCTATTAGTAGTATTATTATTATTTTAACATACTAATAGAACGTATTTATAGAACAAAATTAAGTATTATAATATCTTAAACATATATTTTTTAAACAATATTCCTCAACAATTACGTAATTAAGTGACCACAAGAGGTGACGTCACATATTTATAGAAGCTTTTCCGTTAATTCACTACCACTACTTTTTTACCACAGTTACGGTTAGGTCAGGTCAGGTTAAGTTACGTAAGGTTAGTGGCTTATCAGTTGATCACAAACTGGCAAATCCAATGATTGACTTACCGCCGAATGCGCTCTCCGTGTGTAAGTTCTTGGAAAGCGATAAGATAAGACCAGCGAAAACGGATTTTCAGCATATAAGGAATACCATAGTGGACTAAAAATTATTGGGGAACAGTTTTTAGAGCAATACAACATTTATCAAGCGGTAGTGAATTAACGGAAAAGATCCTATTTATAATTGGTATTTCTTCAAGAATCTTCAGTTGAGAGTGGACTCTTAACCACCAAGATCACAGCAATAAGTCGAAATGACATCACAATTATAAATAGGATCTTTTCCGTTAATTCACTAACACCACTTTTATTTTTGTTTCCGTTAATTCACTACCTCTTGATAAATGTTCTATTGCTCTAAAAACTGTTCCCCAATAATTTGTAAGTCCATCTTGGTATTCTTATCCGCTACGAGTCCGATATCGCTGGCCTTATCTTATCACTTTCCAAGAACTTACACACGGAGAGGGAATTCGGCGGTGTCAATCATTTTATGTCCCAGTTTGTGATCAACTTTAGTAGCCACGTAATCTAACGTAACCTAACCTGACCGTGATTACAATACAAAAAGTAGTGATAGATAAACTACTTGTATGAAAAAAATGTTCACATGTTAAAGAAAATACTACAATGGCTGTAAAATTCAAGATAAGTAACGCATAAATGTTCGTTACATTTTCTAAAGTATACATTGACACATTTAATCAATTCAAGCTCTTTGTTTAAAATTGTTATCCACAACGGAATCCACTATATTGAGAAGGCCCGATACATTTTGAGATGGACAATGGACCAACACATAGAGAGGAGTAAACAGCTGACTGATGGTTACAAATTAGGAAATGCGGTTGACAAACTACAAACATATTAATGATTATGCCCCTCTAATTTGAAATACATGACTTGGACGTCTACCTTAAGGCGGAGTCATTTCCTCTGACCTTAAGGATGACCTACAACAATCTTGTCCCATGATAGTTCAAATATACACCATATTGCTTGGCTTACAATGTCACTATCCCACTTCCTACTTGGATCGAAGTCTTAGAATCTTGTACTAGGGGACACCCCTGCACGCTTCGCGTCCCAATCCCGTCACTCGCTACACTCGTGACACCTCAGCCTTCGCCCTCGGCATGTGGCTTTTGACTACAAATATTATTAGTGCTTGAACTGCATTGTGTAAAATCCATTCCAACAGCAGTTAAAATTTATAAACATCACTATTTTTACATTTAAACAGCTGTTACTTTTTGACTAATTTAAATCGTTCTCCATATTATTTTCATGGCAAGAAAATCTTTACAAAATCATTAAAGTGACGAAAACAAGTAAAAATAAAATCGAATTATACAGTTTTTTAATAAATAAAAAACAATAACAAGAATTGACACTTAGATATTTTAAAACTGGTAAAATAATACAACAAGGGGTAGTTACATATAGATAGTCTATTTTAAATTGATATAGTAATTAATCACTCTTTCAATCGTAACGATTGTTTCAGTTGTTTAGCGAATCAACAAATCGAAGAACACAAGGGGACACCCCTGAACGCTTCGCGTGTCAACCCTTCACGCTGTGAATTTTCACTGCGAATAATAGTAGGTTAACTGTTTAACGTAAAATCATAATAATACATTAATTTTCAATATCTAACTCACATTACTTGCTATGATATGTATTTAGTTGTATAAACACCCAATGATATTACTTGGCCTTTTCCAAACGTGTTAATTCAATTTGTTTTTGTTTAACAGCTTAAGATAAATTAAATAACTAAAATAACTGCATTAGATTACAATTGAAAACTTCAAGTTAAGTATAGCGGAGCCCTATGATCGAATTTGAATAAAACCATACTTACACCCTTTCCCGGTTTATCATTATGAAAGATATAACCTCCTCACTATTATAAACACCATTGTTTACATTCCTACAGCTGTTAACACTTTTTGGAAATCATTATTTACATTTGAACATCTGGTCGGTTGGGTTCATTAAATAAAATCTCTCCCCGTGTTATTCTTATGGCCGAAAAAAATAGTTTGAAGGCTTTCTATACTTTTTATGGTGAGATTATTGAAGAATTAATACCTTATTGCACAAATACGACGAGAGGCAATTTTTTTACACCTCAACCGTTTAAATTGGTCAAGAAATAAGGGAGGAGTTGCGTTGACAAAAAACGGCTTCACGTAATATATATAAGTTTATATAAATAAAACACTTAAAAAACCAAATTTAACATTTTTTAATTCCAGTTAAAAGTTTACAAAAATGCATCCAAATATATGACATATTTAATATATTTCAAAACCAAGCTGTTAAAAAAGGACCTTTTATTACAATCCATTATTTTAAACTTTATATTGAGGCCAGACCAAGCTGAAGCAGAGATAAAAGTAATTCAACATAGCGTTGAACTAACATTTTGGGACATAAGTTAACTGGACAAGATATGTCCCATTATTTGTTTCTTCACATCATTCAGAAATCGGGGGATAATGCATCCAGTGGCCTTGGCCGGAGGGTTCCGACGTTTTCACAAGATAACGGCGTCAAGCGACATTTGGCGTGGATGTTCCATGGTTGGGCGACAGTGAGGGATCCAGCGATCACTGGCGGTGGTTCGGAAGTTACCTTTTGGCCGTTGGTCCCTAGTATAAGTGTTAGAGAGGGCTTCTTAGCCCCCCACAGTCACCCGTTACAATTTCCCCTCCTTTAAAACTTTTAATGTGATCTTTTTGGTGCCTTCCCAACCAGGTATGTTCTAATATGGCAATAAATATAACAACAGAGTATCAATAACATGTTCAGTTATTATTTATGTAAGTTAGTGGATCAACAACATAAGTTAATACCAAGTACCGGTAAGTGGAGTAACAAGACCTCTTCGTTCTTTACACACTAACTGAAGTATAACAACAGAGTATCAATAACATGTTCAGTTATTATCTATGTAAGTTAGTGGATCAACAACATAAGTTAATACCAAGTACCGGTAAGTGGAGTAACACGACCTCTTCGTTCTTTACACACTAACTGAAGTATAACAACAGAGTATCAATAACATGTTCAGTTATTATTTATGTAAGTTAGTGGATCAACAACATAAATTAATACCAAGTACCGGTAAGTGGAGTAACAAGACCTCTTCGTTCTTTACACACTAACTGAAGTATAACAACAGAGTATCAATAACATGTTCAGTTATTATTTATGTAAGTTAGTGGATCAACAACATAAGTTAATACCAAGTACTGGTAAGTGGAGTAACAAGACCTCTTCGTTCTTTACACACTAACTGAAGTATAACAACATAGTATCAATAACATGTTCAGTTATTATTTATGTAAGTTAGTGGATCAACAACATAAGTTAATACCAAGTACCGGTAAGTGGAGTAACAAGACCTCTTCATTCTTTACACACTAACTGAAGTATAACAACAGAGTATCAATAACATGTTCAGTTATTATTTATGTAAGTTAGTGGATCAACAACATAAGTAATACCAAGTACCGTTAAGTGGAGTAACAAGACCTCTTCGTTCTTTACACATTAACTGAAGTATAACAACAGAGTATCAATAACATGTTCAGTTATTATTTATGTAAGTTAGTGGATCAACAACATAAGTTAATACCAAGTACCGGTAAGTGGAGTAACACGACCTCTTCGTTCTTTACACACTAACTGAAGTATAACAACAGAGTATCAATAACATGTTCAGTTATTATTTATGTAAGTTAGTGGATCAACAACATAAGTTAATACCAAGTACTGGTAAGTGGAGTAACAAGACCTCTTCGTTCTTTACACACTAACTGAAGTATAACAACAGAGTATCAATAACATGTTCAGTTATTATTTATGTAAGTTAGTGGATCAACAACATAAGTTAATACCAAGTACTGGTAAGTGGAGTAACAAGACCTCTTCGTTCTTTACACACTAACTGAAGTATAACAACAGAGTATCAATAACATGTTCAGTTATTATTTATGTAAGTTAGTGGATCAACAACATAAGTTAATACCAAGTACCGGTAAGTGGAGTAACACGACCTCTTCGTTCTTTACACACTAACTGAAGTATAACAACAGAGTATCAATAACATGTTCAGTTATTATTTATGTAAGTTAGTGGATCAACAACATAAGTTAATACCAAGTACTGGTAAGTGGAGTAACAAGACCTCTTCGTTCTTTACACACTAACTGAAGTATAACAACAGAGTATCAATAACATGTTCAGTTATTATTTATGTAAGTTAGTGGATCAACAACATAAGTTAATACCAAGTACTGGTAAGTGGAGTAACAAGACCTCTTCGTTCTTTACACACTAACTGAAGTATAACAACAGAGTATCAATAACATGTTCAGTTATTATTTATGTAAGTTAGTGGATCAACAACATAAGTTAATACCAAGTACTGGTAAGTGGAGTAACAAGACCTCTTCGTTCTTTACACACTAACTGAAGTATAACAACAGAGTATCAATAACATGTTCAGTTATTATTTATGTAAGTTAGTGGATCAACAACATAAGTTAATACCAAGTACTGGTAAGTGGAGTAACAAGACCTCTTCGTTCTTTACACACTAACTGAAGTATAACAACAGAGTATCAATAACATGTTCAGTTATTATTTATGTAAGTTAGTGGATCAACAACATAAGTTAATACTAAGTACCGGTAAGTGGAGTAACACGACCTCTTCATTCTTTACGCACTAACTGAAATATAACAACAGAGTATCAATAACATGTTCAGTTATTATTTATGTAAGTTAGTGGATCAACAACATAAGTTAATACCAAGTACCGGTAAGTGGAGTAACACGACCTCTTCGTTCTTTACACACTAACTGAAGTATAACAACAGAGTATCAATAACATGTTCAGTTATTATTTATGTAAGTTAGTGGATCAACAACATAAGTTAATACCAAGTACTGGTAAGTGGAGTAACAAGACCTCTTCGTTCTTTACACACTAACTGAAGTATAACAACAGAGTATCAATAACATGTTCAGTTATTATTTATGTAAGTTAGTGGATCAACAACATAAGTTAATACCAAGTACTGGTAAGTGGAGTAACAAGACATCTTCGTTCTTTACACACTAACTGAAGTATAACAACAGAGTATCAATAACATGTTCAGTTATTATTTATGTAAGTTAGTGGATCAACAACATAAGTTAATACCAAGTACCGGTAAGTGGAGTAACAAGACATCTTCGTTCTTTACACACTAACTGAAGTATAACAACAGAGTATCAATAACATGTTCAGTTATTATTTATGTAAGTTAGTGGATCAACAACATAAGTTAATACCAAGTACCGGTAAGTGGAGTAATAGACATCTTCGTTCTTTACACACTAACTGAAGTATAACAACAGAGTATCAATAACATGTTCAGTTATTATTTATGTAAGTTAGTGGATCAACAACATAAGTTAATACCAAGTACCGGTAAGTGGAGTAACACGACCTCTTCGTTCTTTACACACTAACTGAAGTATAACAACAGAGTATCAATAACATGTTCAGTTATTATTTATGTAAGTTAGTGGATCAACAACATAAGTTAATACCAAGTACCGGTAAGTGGAGTAACAAGACCTCTTCGTTCTTTACACACTAACTGAAGTATAACAACAGAGTATCAATAACATGTTCAGTTATTATTTATGTAAGTTAGTGGATCAACAACATAAGTTAATACCAAGTACCGGTAAGTGGAGTAACACGACCTCTTCATTCTTTACACACTAACTGAAGTATAACAACAGAGTATCAATAACATGTTCAGTTATTATTTATGTAAGTTAGTAGATCAACAACATAAGTTAATACCAAGTACCGGTAAGTGGAGTAACAAGACCTCTTCGTTCTTTACACACTAACTGAAGTATAACAACAGAGTATCAATAACATGTTCAGTTATTATTTATGTAAGTTAGTGGATCAACAACATAAGTAATACCAAGTACCGGTAAGTGGAGTAACAAGACCTCTTCGTTCTTTACACACTAACTGAAGTATAACAACAGAGTATCAATAACATGTTCAGTTATTATTTATGTAAGTTAGTGGATCAACAACATAAGTTAATACCAAGTACCGGTAAGTGGAGTAACAAGACATCTTCATTCTTTCCACACTAACTGAAGTATAACAGCCTATGTAATATATTATAAACAGCCGCTTTAGTATTACTCACGAAGGCTACATGTTCCTTAACAGTGCAGCCTTCAAGGCATCCTTTTACTGAAAATATAGTTCCTACTAATATGAATTTATTTTTGCTTCCACATTATTTAGCTAACAAAATTGAGAACACCAAGTTATAAAAATTCGACTTTTTGAGCTTGAGTGTCATAAACTAATTAATTAAAATTGAAAAAAGAGATTGCCATATGTTTGATTTAAAAAAATGGCTGTATTCCTAAATTAAAAGCAATTTAAAATAAAAAATAACACTTTAATTGTATCAATAAATAATTAGGTCTAACACACTATCTCCAAAGCCAAATAATACCACGTTGAGAAAATCGACGTTTTCACAAACCTAATGTAGACTATTATTAGAGTAAATATACTTTGACAAATATATTAAAACCATTTATGTCGACCAAGGTCGAACGACTGAGAACTCCCAGTTCCGTAATCCGACTATTCGAGTGATTTAAAGGATCGAGTGTCCGGTTTGTTACCTGTCTAACTCTGAAGAATAACCAGCAGTAATTTTATGGTACAGCAATCTGTGTCATAAGTTGTAAACTGTTCGTAACTCAATTCATAAAGTATGGAGTAAACATTAACAATAACAATAATTTAATTAGTTTTAATTTGTGTACAACGTACATACGCAGTATTTATTGGATTAATCCAGAGTAAACAAAGAGTAAACTATGAAGGAATTAATACTTTACTTTCAGCTGACACAATTAATTTAGTTTAATGCGTCCTTTTAATAATACTTTTTGTGAAACGAGTTTGAATTGATAAATTAATAGATTTTAAATTAATATAAATCAATATAAAGTGATCAAGTTTAAGCGATTTTAAATTTATTTCATTCGCACCATTGTACATTTCATAAGGATTACAAATTAACCAATTAGTTAATTTGATGACCTCTAGAAGCCAAGAAAACGTTGTTTTAGGAAATTAATAATAACTTTTTTTCTTGAAAAGTTAAGATTCTGAAATGTATAAAACTTATAAGAAACATTCATTCCTACGTCGTATTAAAATATAAATACGAGGCATGAACAGAATGTTGAGTAATTAGTATAAATTGTATACACAATGAAAACCAGTTAAAATCCCGGAACTTTTTTGTTCCTTATCAAATAACAATTACTAAATCTTATAATAACAGTAGTACATTCATATGTCATAATGTACAATTAAACGAGGAAAACTATGGTGTGATTGGGTTTTTATATGTTTCTTAATGTCCTAATAAACAACTTTTAAACTCACTACACAAGTGCCGATAGTTAATTTTAAGTTAGTTAGAAAAATCGCTGATGCATCGAATATTCCATTATTCATTAATCATATATTCATTCGTAACGTCAAACACAGTGGAGTGAACGTTTGACGTTTTAAAATGTTATAGGAATAGTTTATGTATTTTAAATATATATTTAAATAGTTTGGCAACAGTTAGTCATGTGTGGTACGATTTAAAACCAGCAAAACGAACTTGCTAAATAGATGATCACATCCACATTAGCTTTTCGACACAATAACATTTCTCAAAGAATAACACAACTAACGCACGTCATTACGATGCCGTTTTATCACATTTTGGAAGTCCTTGCGTTGTAAATCTACGAAAACTGTTGAAAATGAGAACACACTACCTTTGAATAATTTAGAAATTTACTATATAATTTGTTTTATTAAGTTTAAAATTTTCAGAATTTCATGTGGGTTGAAATTTAGACAAATTTTAGAATACACTTTTAAAAAGTTATCCTCTGAATTCTTATCAAATTCAAAAGGAAAATAGAATATAATAAAGGATTACGCTTTTTAATGTCCAGAGATATTCCTGTCTGCCCCACTTGCTTGATTAAAAAATTCTTAATGATAAAATTAAAAATAAATAAATAAAAACATTTTTCTTTTCATAAAAATTATATACAAAAATCTCCAGATAACATAATGAAGAACCAGTTGTTAATGATGAAATAATGAGATTTATTGCACAGTAAAACATAATATAGTTTACAATAAACAGCACAGCAACTCGGAATGTACACGTGGCTACAGCCCAGTCCTGCTTGACTCTCGTTATCGTCTCAACAACTACTTCTAATCAACTCGGAATGTACACGTGGCTACAGCCCAGTCCTGCTTGACTCTCGTTATCGTCTCAACAACTACTTCTAATCAACTCGGAATGTACACGTGGCTACAGCCCAGTCCTGCTTGACTCTCGTTATCGTCTCAACAACTACTTCTAATCAACTCGGAATGTATACGTGGCTACAGCCCAGTCCTGCTTGACTCTCGTTATCGTCTCAACAACTACTTCTAATCAAATCAAAATCTGCATTCAATATAATAAATTTAAAAATTCAAATTTTTGCTACTACAATACAACATTCTTTACACTCAATTATTAATGTTCCCAATTTAGTGCTGCCAATATTTCCGACACCCGGTTAGTTTTATATATTAAGTGTCTTATGGTGGCCGTTTCCCAAACACTTCCACTTTTAACCCACCCACCCATTCATACACGTACAGCGGTACTGACCCATCCATATACGTACAGTGGTACTGACCCATCCACCCACCCATACACGTACAGTGGTATCATACATGAAATATGATGACTTTTTTTATCCTACCTAAAATAATTATAAAAAATATAAGCCTAATATAATCCTTTCAATAAAAAAATACCTAAAAATAACTATAGTAAAAATGTTCGTTAATAAACTATCAAAATGCCATAAACATTCTTTAATACTTACATGAAATCTAAAATTTTATTTCTAAAATATTGAAAATAATTATGCAAAATATACTCATTTATTCGTTAAAAAAACTATTCAAAAAGTCAAGATTTTCGTTACTTTTATTTTTTTTAGAAATTAATTACTGGTGTAACAATTTTTAATTTCCATGGACAATTGATTAAAACAGTTTGCTCTTATGTATTCGTAGGATTGTCTAAATAAAAATCTATTGACCTCAGGAGTTCCAAAGGAATTACGAGATAAACTTCTGGTACTAAAAAAAAAAACCACCATTTGTCCTTGTATTACCACTTACAATATAAAATGATCCGAAAACTCTAAAAATTAAATTCTTAGATTCTTAGATATGAGACGCTTACACAACTTCATCCGTCTTTCAAGGCGAATATGAAGGATTACATGAGTGTAAGATGGGTGTGGATGTCCTGTGTAGTCTGATTACTAACACTGAGTTTGACTGTTCCTCAGAAAGGTCCATTTGTTAATATTCCAATAACCAGGGCAACTAAGAGACCTACAGCCTTACGTGGAATCCGAACAACGGAGTATTGGTTCCATTTTCAGCTAATTGACAAACCTTATACTCCCTTCTATTCCCTGAACATTATTCGGACCCTGACTACTACCCGACACGGGCATCCGAAGTTTCTCTAGTAGTGGCTATGTCGATGGCAACCATTGAGTGGACGCCATGTGGGCATTAAGAGTTGAGTATAGAACATATAGCCTTCGATCTCCACAGCACTTTGTCCTAAGTAGCTGGGTTACAGCACTGCGCCACTAGCGCCTACAGTAGCGTGTGTATATTGTTTTGTTGCATAGCCTCTGCACGTGATGTAAGGGTAAACATCGTCACCCACGAGACATTTCTTCTCCGTAAGCTGTTGCAACAACACGTCTCACCTCAACAAAACGCTCAGTCCGCAAGTCGGGAAGGTTAATTGGCTGTCAGCGACCTTCAGCGCCCTGAGCTTGCTTTCATGCGTCCACCCTCCCTAAATATAGGAATATCCGACGATATGTCACCTTGGCTCGACCAACAATGTCAACAAAATAATTCTTCACACATTTGCCACCTCTGTTTGAGGCTTTTCCGTCTTGGGGAATGTGTGGAACCCAACAGATTTAACGACTGAAGGCTGAATTCGTTTTTGAAATGCCAATAGTAAACGTTT
The DNA here is from genome assembly GCA_035578905.1 of Stictocephala bisonia. NCBI lineage: Eukaryota > Metazoa > Arthropoda > Insecta > Hemiptera > Membracidae > Stictocephala > Stictocephala bisonia. The sequence goes on along the minus strand of JAQJVL010001706.1, from coordinate 54,519 downwards.
ATAACATAGCTATTTTCTTAAGATTCGATATAAAAATATAGCTCTTATCTACATGAAAGTAGTACTCTGTTTGTTAAAATTAATTCAATAAAAACTAAAATTTATCCTATTTCTACTTAAACACCAGTTGTGCCGCTGGTGGACAGAGCAATGCCCAACATGTATATAACATGTATTTATATAAACAAATTAATATTTAAATATGTACTAAATTATAATTTAAATACTTCTACACAATAACTAATATCCATATACATTAAATAAAACAACAGGCTTCAATAAATACACGCCAATACTTTCTTTGTTAGTCACTTAAATTTCCTACTCAGAATAATAAATTTCATAATTAGTTTATGTATAACCCCAAGTACACGGTTGTACGGCGTGTTGAAAGGAACAAAGAAGAAAGGCATCAGTATACGCATTAAGTAAAATGTCAGAGTACCAAGGCTCTGGAGATAACAATCATTGATAGTACAAAGGCATTGGAGATAGCAATCATTGCTATTACCAAGGCAATGGAGATAGCAATCATTGATAGTGCCAAGGCACTGAAGATAGCAATCATTGATAGTACCAAGGCACTGGAGATATTAGTCACTAAGAGTACCAAGACACTGGAGATAGCAGTCAGTGAGTGTACCCAGGCATAGGAGATAGCAGTCAATGAGAGTACCACGGCACTGGAGACAGCAGTCAGTGACAGTACCAAGGCACTGGAGATAGCAGTCAGTGACAGTACCAAGGCACTGGAGATAGCAGTCAGTGAGTGTACCCAGGCATAGGAGATAGCAGTCAATGACAGTACCAAGGCACTGGAGATAGCAGTCAGTGAGAGTACCAAGGCACTGGATATAGCAGTCAATGAGATTACCCAGGCATAAGAGATTGCATCAATGAGTGCACCAAGACACTGGAGATAGCAATAAATTACAGTACCAATGCATTGGAGATAACAATCGATGAAAGTACGAAGACATTTTAGATAGCAATCAATTACAGTACCAATGCATTGTACATAGAAATCAATTAGAGTACCAATTCATTAGAGGTAGCAACCAATGAGCGTGCCAAGGTATTGCAGATACCAATGCATTGAGGGGATGCCAATCAATAAGAATAAAAAGTCAGTACGAATAAATCAATGAGAATATAAACGCAATTAAGACACCAATAAGTGGGTATACCAAGGCTCGGAAGATACACATTAAAGAGGATATAATTGAATTAAATATTATTTTGTCTATATTATACTTAATATTATTATCCAAAAAGTATAATATACCAAGATCTTAAAATTGTACACGATACCCAAAACTTCGTAAATAAAATTTTAAAATTGAGGGTTAGCTCTTTGTCGAAAAATTAACTATTAATTTTTCTCTGTTGTTAGTTGGAACTCGACGGGGATCTTTTCCGTTAATTCACTACAAGTTCTTTTTTTTTTGTTTCCGTAATTCATTACCGCTTGATAAATATTCTATTGCTCTAAAAACTGTTCCCCAATCATGTTTACGTCCACTGTGGTATTCCTTGTCCGCTAGGAATCCGATATCGCTGGCCTTATCTTATCGCTTTCCAAGAATTTACACACGGAGAGCGTAAGTCAATCATTGGATTTACCAGTTTGTGTTCAACTTTAGTAGCCACCTTACTGTAATTGCGATTAAAAAAGTAGTGGTAGTGAATTAACGGAAAAGGTCCCTCAACTCTTCCACGTAAATCAAGCAATCAATGATACGTTATCACAATCACATTATCGTTAACCAAATTTTATTTGCCTAGTAAATAACAGATCAGAATGCAATTTTTTTAATAAGAACAAATTAACTATGATTGTTATTTTAACATGTATTGTTGTAGAGCAAGTATTGTTGTATTATTAATATTATTTAAAATGTATTACGTTGGTTTAAACACGGATAGTAAATTTTATTATTTTTAGCTAATAATTCTCATACACGAATTATTAGTATTTTTTAAAAAGAAGGTATAACTTAGATGTCAGTTTAAATATATTGATGGAAACATTATTTTGGTAACTAGATGACATCACTTCTGTATAGTAGCTGTAGTACCTAGCTACTACTGAAGCAAGTGTAGTTGGGTATGAATCAGAATTTCAAATGTTTAAAGTATTGATTGCAAAACAAAAAATCGTCTTAAACGTTAAAAAAACAGTTTATACAAATATTTCTCATTTGGAGTGTAAAATTGTGGAGTGAAAATTAGGTGTTTTCATTCAAAGTGAATGAATGTTCATTTAAAGTGGAAATTTCAAAATGTTATATAGTTAATTTATAGTTTAGCATTAAGTATTGTTTAAATTTTCTTATTATCAAACAAGTTGAAGTACAGTGGGGCGTGTTGCGCGGGAGGGGGCAATAATTACACTGTGTTGACTCTAAGTAAGTTATAAGAATTAAAATAATTAAAGTAGACCACAACGTCAAAGTGCCCTTTGTTTATACAGTTATATATTTTGTTTTTCGATATTACTTTTTTTCAAGAAGTCGACATTTTTCTAATAATACAGATCTATATGAAAATAATTGAAAAATTATAAGCATAAACAAGAACATTTATATTTTACTATAAATATTTTATAACTAGTAAAACACACTACCAGGTATTTCAAGATGCTTTACTAATTTTAACAAGAACATGTAATTGAAAAACTGTTTTGAAAAAAATTGTGAAAGAAGTTATTTCACAATTTAAGTTTACTTCAACAAATTCTGACACTTAAACATACGGCCTTAAAATATATAAATTTACTGTTTTATGATTAATAAACATCCTAAACCGAATCTGATAAGTTTATTAACACTAGTTAACCAGTAGACAAACATTCGCCGCTTATCGTTACTGACTTTAAATACACTTTAGTAAATTTTTCACCATAATATCATGGTACAAACAATACATTTTATTTGTTATAACATGTGAATACAGACACTTCAATGTAAATAAAAGAGATTCAATATGACAGGTTACTTACTTCTGGTTGCCCAAAGACTGAGATTCTTGAGTTCTTGTTGGTATATCACGCCGTCTCTGGAGCACTTCTGTTCTTGTGACTGGATCATGAAGTGCATCATCCCGTCTGTTAGAGCTTTGTAGATCCAACCAGACCACCTCTCATCCTTCTTGGCAGGATTAATAGTAGATTGGTTTGTTCCTTCGAATTCCTTTAAGCTTGGTTTTAATGTAGTTAGTGTCATTTTATCCTTTAACTCAGTTTGTGAAGATAAATTAGTTCTATTATATATCTTTTCCGAAACAGTGTTGAGACTTTCCAGGTTTTCAGAAGAAATCTTCTCATCTTCCAGATCGAGAGGGGTTGAAGAATCAACTCCCTCCGAGTCATCTAAACGGTTAAGGTAACGCACTGTTTCAGTAGTCAATGTCACTTCCTGTAAAGGTCTTTGGCTAAACGCTGTCATGTTGTCAGGTTTGGACTCTGGGTAGGGGATTGCCTGGACCATCGCCAGAAGTCCGAAGACAAACCACTCCAGGTGCTCCATCGTCGGCCGCCACTTCTGCACTGACCGCCACCACTGTCGCGCTGCTTTGACTACGAGTCACGGCCAAGGATACTTGACTCACCCTGCCTCTCGCCACGCATCGGCCCATACGTTCTCATTAGACCGCTGGATGCAAGGTAATTTGACTTGACATTTTGGAAACCTTAAATAAATTTATCAATAGGCACGCAATTGATAAACCAATGCTAATAAATAAAGATATAAAACCTGTTAATATATAAATTCTTAGATACAGGTGATAAGCCACTCAAATAAAACAATAAATTATATAGTATTCTACAAAGCACCTATTTTATACCAAGATATAAATGCTTTCGCCAGTTCCAGAATCTTCTGGGCTTCCACCTCTTCGGCCGACCTGACAGTCAGTCAAGAGTAAGTGTGTGAAGAGTCCCTCTTATGGAAAAAAGGGGAAGAAAGAAAGGCTGTGTCTACCCCTTACGAATGGAATTTTGGGAAATCCTTTCCTAGGAGTTCTGTATGATGCATAAGCAAACTTACTTCTACATTTTATCAAAACCCACCCGCCCGCCCATACACGTACAGTGATATTGACCCACCCGCCCACCCATACACGTACAGTGATATTGACCCACCCGCCCGCCCATACACGTAGAGTGATATTTACCCACCCGCCCGCCCATACACGTACAGTGATATTAATATGTCGACAGTCTAGTGACAGTATACCTAGCAGTGTCGGACACGAAGTCAACAGAGTGATAATTGTAAATACAGTATTGTTGTAAATATTAGTGATAAATTTAAGAGTCAAAATAGTATTTAAGTAATAATTTCAGTTTGTAAATTTAAATTATTTTACATTTACATAACAACTTGAGTACAATTCGAATTGAATGTTGTAAGGAAATAACTGTAGTAACAATATGATGATTAAATTATATTTCTTATGTCTAAGTGTTTTCAAATTGAATAGTTTGATGGTTTTAGTCCTAAGTAAGTGAGTGGCCGCGGGGGACGTTTTAGTCCTAAGTAAGTGAGTGGCCGCGGGGGACGTTTTAGTCCTAAGTAAGTGAGTGGCCGCGGGGGACGTTCTAGTCCTAAGTAAGTGAGTGGCCGCGGGGGACGTTTTAGTCCTAAGTAAGTGAGTGGCCGCGGGGGACGTTTTAGTCCTAAGTAAGTGAGTGGCCGCGGGGGACGTTTTACTAGAACCATCAAACTATTCAATTTGAAAACGCTTATGCCGTAAGAAATATAATTAAAACTTAATATTGTTATTACAGTTATTGTCTTACAAAATTCGATTTGAATTGGGCTTAATTTGTTATTATTTTGAGTCAATAAACTTACAAGAGTCGGTTTCACATAAATCAGGAATAAAAAGGATGTGTATGTAATTTTCTACAAGATGTTTACCATCTGTAGCAATCATATTACATCAAATGCGTAATGGAATATCAGGGGTATAACACATTTAATAGACCCATTGAAGATTCAGATTTTAATCTCAGTCAAAATTCTTTGAACCGTCATTGTCAGGTTCCTCTTTCTTAATCTTAGTTCCACGAAAAAAGTCAGGAGTAAGAGATAACCCCTGTACCGGGTCTTGGACCGGTACAGTTTCGTTTTTTTCGTCGTTGTCTGCCAGGCTGCCTGAGATTCGCTCACGCCCGGCGATCCGCTTACTTTGGTAGCCGTTGGCCCAGTTCCGTTTCGTTCCGTGTTCCAGCAGCTTCGGTCAAGTTGGCCTGTCTGTTCACTTGTTCTTTGCAGCGTTCGTCAAGTCATGGTTGCCGGCTGAGAGACTCCTAAACGTAAGTGTTCATTTTGTAAATTTCTAATATCTAATCACCCTTTTGGTGAGAATATTTTGTTTCAATAATATTAATCGTTCTTGCTTGTGTTTTCAGAGTTTTGTTAAATTTGTGTTCTTTGTCTAGATGTTTCTCAGACTAGGTTAAAGCCATGTGCTTCAGGTTACAGTTTTACCAGTAATTGCTTTATTATATCTTGTTTTATTTTCAATTGTAATTCTGTATAATGTTTATGGAGCCTTTTTACAGTTGTAGTTACCGATATCATATTTTTGTTCATTGACCATAACCTAGCCTATCTTTAGCTTTTCATGTTATAACCTATTGCTCATGTATCCATAGCTTAGTTTTCCGTTTACCATTTTAAGTTCATATACGCAATTAATTCTTTGATATTTTGTTAAATTGTAATTTTTCTTAAATCTGAGTTTGCCAACATAATTATTCATAACCTAAAAAATAGATCTTTTATTTTCTAGGGTGCTCCAATCCTGTACAATTTTGTCTGTTCCTGTTTTGTTTTGCCATGTCATGTATTAGGGGTTATGTATAGTATTTTGGGGGTTGGCTGTACTGCTTTTTATGTGCTGTGGTCTGGTTGCAGTCCAGGGTCCTCGAGTAGGACGCTTCTACCCTCGGCCTGCCGTCCGGGGATTTTCTACCATCTGCGCTGCCAGCCTGGCCTGAGGACCATGTATAGAGGCCATTGGTGACCCTTCTGCCCCAGCTACATCTTTGGGTATGAGTCTTCTGTCCTCAGGTCAGTGCTTTCTTTCTTATTTTCCCGGCGGCTGAGCTGGGGGTTGCTGATATAAAAAAGAAAAAAGAAGAAAAAAAAAGTTTGTGGAACTTTATGGGGCCTAGGCCTAAACTTGAACAGTGATTTATGGAACTCAGCCATGGGGACTTACATATATTTATTTATTAAAGAAAAAAAAAAAAACTTAAAATCCAAAAAGAACTTGTGTTGTTAATATTCATTGTTATTTAGTTTAATTAGTTTATTTCTTGTTACATTTGTTTAGATTTTTATATTTGTTAGGTCCCCATTATTCAATCCTGTTATTATTTATTTATATGCTTAGGCCTAGTTATTGTTATTTATTTTTTGTTAAGTGTATTAGGGGGGGATTTTGAAGTGATTTTTTACTCGAACGGTACCGTGTTATATTTTCTTTTAAATTGTTTAATTTTTAAACTCACCAAAAGGGGATTATTGTGCTTTTAGTTAACTTAATTCGGAGCTGCCCCGGGATTCCGGCTTACTCCCGGGCCTCGGTGGAATCAAGGGATGTGGGCCAAATTGCCGGCTTAATTGATGATAACAAAATTTTTGTTTCCAGAAGTTTTCTAAATTTTCACTTTTATTTTGGGGTTATCTAAATTTGTTTCTTATTGGTCATTTTTAAATTGTTAATAATTTGTCTTACGTTTTGGGTGTCTCAGGCCCAACCGCAGATAGGCCATAGGCCATGTAATTGTTAACTTTGGTATTCGTAGAGTTTGTTGTTTTTGTAGCGTTAAGTGTTTTGGTAGCTTTTGTCGTTATATTGTTAAATTTTGTGTGTTTTGTTATTTATTTAACTGCAAATTGTTGCGGCCTTCTGCCTCTTTTTGTTGTGGCCTTCTGCCAAGTTTGATTAATTGATATTTTCTGGTTCTCATGATAATAAAATTGGTTTTGCTCAGCTGCCGAGTGTTATTTTTGACCCTCCAACTGCCACCCGTGATCCCATCGCTCGACTTGTTTTGAGCCATCCCCCCGGTTGGCACGCTTTCCAGCTTTGGTGGGGGGGGATGGGTCTCAATTGGTAGCAGAGCGTGGTTGCCTATATAAAAAAAAATAAAAAATAAAAAAAAAATAAAAAAAAAAATTTAATTCTTTCTTGGTTGTTGACGGTGGGTGTTTGCCAGTTAGTAGGCCATGGTTGGCCGACCTACCGTCAAGGTGCCTTGGTATTACGTAAAAAAAAAAAAAAAAAAAAAAAACGAAACAAATAAATAATTATTTAAAAAGAAAAACAATTAAAAACCAAATAAATCATTTAATTTTTTAAAAAAAAAAAAAAAAAAAAAAAACAAAAAAACAAAACCTAGGCAATCCGCTTGGTTACTTTGTTGAATGGGTTTCATGGGTGGATTGGAGTGGTCGGCAGTGGCTCGGTAGGCTGAGGGTTTAGTTCGTCTTGGACCCTGGAGTTGTCGTTTTTTGTGTACTGTTGAGAATTTTGTTTTGCGAGATGGCCTATCTGCAGAATGTTGCGCTCCTGGTCAAGGAGGAGTTGATTTTCGAATTGAGGTCGCGGGGTGTGACTCCGGAAGGGGATGTTTTGAATCTCCGGAGGTTGCTGCGGGAGCAGTTGTCCGCGGGTACGGCGGTGGATTGGTCTGACCAGCTGGAGGTTGGTGATGAGTTGGGGATTTGTAAACGGAAGGTGGAAGATTGGGAAGGGGTGTTAGAGGATTTGCAGTTTGAACCTCCAGTAGGTCGTGACCGGGCCTGCCGCCTTGCACGTTTGGGGCATCTGCTTGCCCGTTTAAGGCTGGTCAACCGGGCACCGGGGTTGGAACCATCGGATAGGGCGTGGATCTTGGAGAGTGTGTCTAGGCTGGATGAGATTTTTCAGGCACTCTCCGGGTCCACGACTCCTACGGGTCTGGGTCAGCGGCCTACTTTTGCGCTTTCGCCTAATGTGTCGAGGCCGCAGGCTGAGACACCGGCTCTCACTGTGCCTGAGGTTCCTTCTGAGCCTGCAGGCGTTTCTGTTGAGGTTGCTTGTGGTTCGGCTCCAGCTGCCGTTCCTACTACTTCTTTGGGTTCACCTGCTCTTCTGCAGCTGAGCTACCACAAGCTACCTAACCCTCTCACGCCCATGATCCAGAATCTCCCTGTGATCGATGGGATGGATCCTGAGGAGCTTCTTAAGTTTCTGGTGGCCTTTCTCAGACTTAGTGAGATGCCCGGCATGCAGGCTGGGGACTTGCTTCGTCTGGTTTTCCCTTATTGTAGAGGTCCCGTTGGGGAGTTGCTGAGTTCTGTCTTGGCCAGTGATGCCTCGGTGGACTCGTTCCATCGAGAGTTACTTTCGTCATTTCTTCCCATTCGACTCAGGGAGAGGATGGTCATGGACAGATTTTATCGGTCGCAGGGTAGGGGCGAGTCTCTGGCAGCCTATGTCTCTTCAGTCAAGGAAGCTCGTCAAGCGTTGCGCCTCACCCTTTCTGAAGCTGACACCGTTCGTGTCATCCTGGATGGCATTTCTCCCGAAGAACGGTGCAGATTGGTTTTTGCTGGTGTTCCTTCGACTTTTCGGGAGCTGCATCAGCTGTGCATTGTTTCGCGCAGCGTGAAGTTCTCAGACCAGCAAGGGAGGGATTCTGAGAGTCATCGTGCTCTCCCCACCCGTCGACCAGCTATGTCTGTAGGTGTGAGTCAGCCAGTGGAGGGTCGTGGTTCTCGGCCTCCTGTTGTGTGTTTTGCTTGTGGCCAACCTGGTCACATTCGACGTGACTGTCCACGTGCTCGAGGTCGTGGGGCGGGAAACGCTCAGCGCGGGGGGTTGCCTCCACAGTAGCTCCCCGCGTTGTTGCGAGTGACCGTGGCCATTTGCCTTTGACACGTGCCCATAGCAGGAGTGTCGGGGATTTTTCGGGCCTTGCTGGCATGGCTTCCCTGGGACTTAGTGCGGTCACCTCGGTGTGTCCTGGCGTTTTTGTATCTTTTGGTGGTACGGTGTGTCGAGCCCTTCTTGATTCTGGTTCGGCATGCAGTATCATCAGCCTTTCTCTTTTTGAGTCCCTTGACGCCTTAGGACTTGTCAGGCACACCGAGCCCTCTTCTATTACTTGCTGGACGGCATCCCAAACTCCTCTACCCATACTTCTAAAGGCGTCATTACATTTTAAAATTGAAGGATTTTCCTGGAGGTGGGGTTTTCTTGTTGCCAAGGACCTGGCGGTTTCTTGTATCCTAGGGGCAGACTTTATTTCTAAGAGTGGTATGGTGCTTGACCTCCAGAAGCGCCAGATGTTTTTCAAGTTTAATCGGCGTGTTTGGGTGCCTCTAGTAGGTGATTCTGACTGCCCTCCTGCAGTCAGAGAGGTGGGTTGTGAGCCCGAACAACCCAAGGTGGATCCGGTTGGTCATCTCCCCCCTGAGCAGGCGGAGGCCATTAGGAGGCTGTGTTTGCGGTTTCCTGATGTGCTTACGCCCGAGCTTGGGGTCACTTCTCTTCTGGAGTATGAGATCCACCTCACCGATTCTCAGCCAGTTAGAAGTCATCCGTACAAACTTGCTCCCCCAAAGATGGAGGTTATGAGGGCCATGATCGAAGATCTTCTGAGCAAGGGTGTGATTGAACCGTCTCGTTCTGCTTATGCCAGTCCAGCTTTTCTTGTGCCCAAGCCTAATGGTAAGTCTAGGCTTGTGATGGATTATCGGAGGCTCAACGCTAAGGTCGCTATTGACTCGGTACCTCTGCCTGATTTGCATTCTGCGTTTGATTGGTTCGGTAAGGCTAAGTTTTTCAGTGTTTTCGATTTGAACCAGGCCTACCATCAGATTCCATTGAAGAAGGAATCACGGCCTATGACTAGCTTCTGTGTTCCCTGGAATCTTTACCAGTTCACTAGGGTTCCTATGGGTCTTGCTGTGGGTGCCCAGACTCTTACTCGTCTGCTTGATTCCATCTTCCATGATGTGAAGTTCAAGTTTGTTTTCAATTACCTGGACGATCTTCTTGTCTACAGTGAGACTTTCGGGGAACACATGCAACATCTGGAGGAAGTTCTTAGTCGCCTCAAATCAGCTGGCCTTACCGTCAATCCAGAGAAAGTCACTTTTGCTCGTCCTGAGATTTCTTTTCTGGGTCATCTTATCTCTTCTCGAGGCGTCTGCATAGATCCTGCGAGGACCCAGGGCATTCGGGATTTTCCTCCTCCCAGAGATGCCAAGGGGATTGCCCGTTTTGTGGGGATGGTGAATTTTTACCGTCGCTTCATCCCTAACGTGGCCGAGCTTGCTGCCCCGTTGAACGAGCTGCGAAAGAAAGGTGTCCCTTTTGTGTGGGGCCAAGCTCAGCAGACTGCCTTTGATGCTCTCAAGGAGGCTATCATGCAACCTCCTGTCCTGCGGATGCCTGATTTCAGTAGAGAATTTATTCTTCAGACTGATGCCTCCTCCTCCGCCATTGCTGCTGTTCTTTCTCAGGAGTTTGATGGGGTCAGGCAGCCCATCGCTTTTGCTTCGAGGACGTTGTCTCACCAGGAACAGAAAGCTTCTTCCATCTATGAGTTAGAGTGTCTGGCTGTTGTCTTTGGTACGGACAAGTTTCGGCGTTTTTTGGAACACGCTGAGTTCTTGCTGGAGACGGACAATCAGGCACTGTCTTGGCTTCTTGCCCATCCCCGACAGCTCGGGAAAATTGGTCGCTGGGTGGTCAAAATTTCTGCCTTTAAGTTCCGAGTTCAACATCTTAGGGGTACCCAGAATGCCATCGCGGATGCTCTTTCCCGCATGTACCACGAACCCAGTGATCCACCGACTGAGGCTGTTGCTCAGTGTGGTGCTGTTCTTCTGGATTTTCCTCTGGCTTTTGACGACCTACTGTCCCATCAGCAGAAAGATCCCGAGCTGTCAGTCATCTTAGGTGAGCTTCAAGAGGGAGGTGCCCACCCTCCCTATTTTCTGTCCAAAGGGGTACTCTGTTGCCGTCCTCGACAGAGGGGTGAACCCCGTGTAGTGCTGCCTAGTCATCTAGTACCGATGGTCTTTCAATATTATCACTCTTCTCTTGTGGGCGGTCATCTTGGCATTCATAAGACCATCGCTAAGATTCGTAGGTACTTCATCTGGAAGGGCATGGACCGGGATGTTGCGGGCAGAGTGCGGGCTTGTCACCTGTGCTCTCTCAGCAAGCCTAGTCAGAATGCAAGGTTAGGGTTGTTATCTTCTGAGGTGGCCGAGCGTCCTTTTGAGAAGGTGTTCATCGACTACGTGGGTCCTTTTCCCCGTAGCAAGTCAGGTAGCTCCTACCTACTTGTTTGTGTGGATGCTTTCTCGAAGTTCGTTTGGCTTTTCCCACTTCGGAGTGCCACGGCTAAGCTCACCATCCGTGCTCTCCAGTCCCAACTCTTCCAGCACTTTGGTGTGCCTTCCACTCTTGTGTCCGACAACGGTAGCCAGTTTACCTCCCATGAGTTTCGTAGGTTCTGTTTTGGCAATGGTATCAGGCATGTGACTACCTCTCCTTATTACCCACAGCCTTCTCATGCAGAGCGGTTCAACCGCAATCTTCGGTCTGCCCTTATTACCTTCCATGCTGAGAAGCAGAACACCTGGGATGAGAGTCTCTCTTGGCTCCAGCTTGCTTTTAATTCTTCCAAGCATGAGAGTCACAATGCCACTCCCTTCGAGATTCTACATGGCTACCCTCCTAACAACCCTTTGTCCAACTTGTGGAGGCTAGAGGAACTTCTACCTACGCCAGGTGCCACTGACGTAGTGTCCACGTGGCGGGCTGCTCGGCGCAACCTGCTACGTGCTAGAGAGAGAGTGAGGAGGAGGTATGATAAGGGTCGTACTCCTAACCCTTTTCAGGTTGGAGATCTGGTTCTTTGTCAGGCTCACCCGGTCAGTTCGGCCGCGGAACGAAGAGCTGCAAAGTTGTGCTATCGGTGGTCTGGTCCCCACCGCATCGACAGGTTTTTGTCACCGGTGACTGCTCTGCTGGTTGATCCCCAGTCAGGCAGGGTGTTTAGGAAAGCCCATGTGTCCCAGCTTAAGGCTTTCCGGGGAACGGTTGGTCCAGGAGTTGGTGTTCCTGGGGGTTTCTTGGGGCAAAGAGATTGATCACCTCTGCGCCCTAGGTGGCTGTTCTGAGAGAGTCTTCTTTCTCTCTTTTTTCTTGTCGGGCCCGACAGTCAGGGTAGTTTGCTCCCTGTTCGAGGGGTTTCCCCTCTTAGTTTCTCTTGGACGTCCTAGGAGCACCACTCTTCGGAGGTCTTCTTCGTCTTCTGTTGGGTTCCCTGAGGTACCGAGTGTTCTCCCCTGCCTGGGTGTGTTGAGGTTTGCAGAGGGAGGTTGTACCGGGTCTTGGACCGGTACAGTTTCGTTTTTTTCGTCGTGTCTGCCAGGCTGCCTGAGATTCGCTCACGCCCGGCGATCCGCTTACTTTGGTAGCCGTTGGCCCAGTTCCGTTTCGTTCCGTGTTCCAGCAGCTTCGGTCAAGTTGGCCTGTCTGTTCACTTGTTCTTTGCAGCGTTCGTCAAGTCATGGTTGCCGGCTGAAAGACTCCTAAACGTAAGTGTTCATTTTGTAAATTTCTAATATCTAATCACCCTTTTGGTGAGAATATTTTGTTTCAATAATATTAATCGTTCTTGCTTGTGTTTTCAGAGTTTTGTTAAATTTGTGTTCTTTGTCTAGATGTTTCTCAGACTAGGTTAAAGCCATGTGCTTCAGGTTACAGTTTTACCAGTAATTGCTTTATTATATCTTGTTTTATTTTCAATTGTAATTCTGTATAATGTTTATGGAGCCTTTTTACAGTTGTAGTTACCGATATCATATTTTTGTTCATTGACCATAACCTAGCCTATCTTTAGCTTTTCATGTTATAACCTATTGCTCATGTATCCATAGCTTAGTTTTCCGTTTACCATTTTAAGTTCATATACGCAATTAATTCTTTGATATTTTGTTAAATTGTAATTTTTCTTAAATCTGAGTTTGCCAACATAATTATTCATAACCTAAAAAATAGATCTTTTATTTTCTAGGGTGCTCCAATCCTGTACAATTTTGTCTGTTCCTGTTTTGTTTTGCCATGTCATGTTTTAGGGGTTATGTATAGTATTTTGGGGGTTGGCTGTACTGCTTTTTATGTGCTGTGGTCTGGTTGCAGTCCAGGGTCCTCGAGTAGGACGCTTCTACCCTCGGCCTGCCGTCCGGGGATTTTCTACCATCTGCGCTGCCAGCCTGGCCTGAGGACCATGTATAGAGGCCATTGGTGACCCTTCTGCCCCAGCTACATCTTTGGGTATGAGTCTTCTGTCCTCAGGTCAGTGCTTTCTTTCTTATTTTCCCGGCGGCTGAGCTGGGGGTTGCTGATATAAAAAAGAAAAAAGAAGAAAAAAAAAAAGTTTGTGGAACTTTATGGGGCCTAGGCCTAAACTTGAACAGTGATTTATGGAACTCAGCCATGGGGACTTACATATATTTATTTATTAAAGAAAAAAAAACTTAAAATCCAAAAAGAACTTGTGTTGTTATAATATTCATTGTTATTTAGTTTAATTAGTTTATTTCTTGTTACATTTGTTTAGATTTTTATATTTGTTAGGTCCCCATTATTCAATCCTGTTATTATTTATTTATATGCTTAGGCCTAGTTATTGTTATTTATTTTTTGTTAAGTGTATTAGGGGGGGATTTTGAAGTGGTTTTTTACTCGAACGGTACCGTGTTATATTTTCTTTTAAATTGTTTAATTTTTAAACTCACCAAAAGGGGATTATTGTGCTTTTAGTTAACTTAATTCGGAGCTGCCCCGGGATTCCGGCTTACTCCCGGGCCTCGGTGGAATCAAGGGATGTGGGCCAAATTGCCGGCTTAATTGATGATAACAAAATTTTTGTTTCCAGAAGTTTTCTAAATTTTCACTTTTATTTTGGGGTTATCTAAATTTGTTTCTTATTGGTCATTTTTAAATTGTTAATAATTTGTCTTATGTTTTGGGTGTCTCAGGCCCAACCGCAGATAGGCCATAGGCCATGTAATTGTTAACTTTGGTATTCGTAGAGTTTGTTGTTTTTGTAGCGTTAAGTGTTTTGGTAGCTTTTGTCGTTATATTGTTAAATTTTGTGTGTTTTGTTATTTATTTAACTGCAAATTGTTGCGGCCTTCTGCCTCTTTTTGTTGTGGCCTTCTGCCAAGTTTGATTAATTGATATTTTCTGGTTCTCATGATAATAAAATTGGTTTTGCTCAGCTGCCGAGTGTTATTTTTGACCCTCCAACTGCCACCCGTGATCCCATCGCTCGACTTGTTTTGAGCCATCCCCCCGGTTGGCACGCTTTCCAGCTTTGGTGGGGGGAGATGGGTCTCACCCCGAGCGAACGGTTGCACTGGTGATAGGTGACGATAAGAATTATTATTCATATATAACTGAGATCTGACTATTACAAGGAATGTCAAACATTTTCAACATATCGATATATCGCAAGGAAAATATCGACCTGACGATGACATTGAAAGAAAATAATCAATATGTCGTTTAACCGATGTATGGAATTGAAAATATTATCTGTTCAAACTTATATACTAAAAAAAAGCTCTTATGATTTTCTGTTACTGCATACGAGTAGAATAGCCCACTAAATAATTGTAAAAATGAAGTAACGAAACCTGCACGCCTGAGTGGTTGAATGAAAAAATTTCAAATAGAATAATCATACTTTAAATTATTATCTAATTTAGTAGATAATGATATAATAACGTAATAATTGTTTGAATTTATAAAATACTATAAGGGTATCTACACAAACTAAAAATCAAACAAATTCACTCAACCGTGACCATAAACGAAACGTGGGTTTTTAAAGCCTAGAACCATGGCTGATCTACAATGAAATTCATTGTAGTTTGTTTACCTCTTGTAAAAAACGGAATAAAAGTACTTTATTATTTCAATTGAATGTTTTGTTAACATAGAAGGATATTAAAATGTTTTATTCTTCGAATGGTGATGGTTTTTCTGGAAGAATAATATCAATAGTTAACTATAGTTAGTTATCGGACAAAAATATCGATATTACCGATAAAACCGAAAGAAATGTCTATACTAATATATCGATATATTGAAACAAATATATCGATATATTGTTCCAATCCCTAACTAAGGTAGGAGAGTGGAGATTCCTAATCAAGAGATGTGGAGATCTAAGAACCTTTTGTAAACAACTAAGAGGTGACTTTCACGTGTGGAAATAGGATGACTAGAAACGGGAATAGAATAGATAACTGGTCAGAAATAGAATAAATTCCTTTCTCATCTAATGAATTTGACATTATAATTTCTTTAGTATCTGCCATTATATACTTAAACTATTTCATTTTTTTAATGATTATTTAAACTTTTTTCTGTAGTTTCTATTTTTATAATCTTGCAGGCCAATTTAAAAAAAATTAAGATCTTAACGTTTTCATCCCTACCTATACATTCTTGAAACACCGAATTGTTTATCTCTAAATGCTCCTTGACTCAGGGGCGAGACAGACTAGTACTTGCTCTAGGAAGCAGGTGTTCATCTCTACAACAGACTACCCAATTCTATGAAAATCACACAACTCGTAAAGCCTTTAAAGCTCGTCTTACAGGCTTTTTAGCTTACCCTGAATTTTATGATGTGGACGAGTTATTGGCGAACAACTGTGAGACCGTATCATTGATAAGCCGACACCTGTGCTGGAAGCGGGATTAATTGGAAGAGTGAATATTTTCAAATTTCTATTTCTGCATGAATTTTTTAGAGTGATTGATGAATATTTTGACTTTCAGTGTATGTATATGTATTTGCTGCCATAAAAACCGATTTGGTCTCAATACCTTTACACATGTTGAGAATATAACAGATCTTAGTATTTAGAACTGTTTATTTTTACACTGTGCCTTCTGCAATGCTAAAAATTTGAGCCAATAATAATTTATTTAATTTGGTCATATTTCATGCAAAAATTGCAAGTTCAAAATGTTGGATAGTTTTATTTTGATTTCATTATAATTTTATATTAACCATTATAACGTATAATTAGTGTGATTTTATTAATTATTGAAATTACAATTTAACTAAGGTGTTGTATGATACTGTACTCCTGATTGTGATTGTATCATACTGAACCGATCAGGATAAATATTTTTACTAATACTAATTATTTTAGTAGAACTATTCCAAATATATTTCCATGGCGTAAATAGACATTCAATAAATATAACAAAGTACAGCTATAATTATATTTTCATTGAAAACTGAATAATAAACTATAACATTATATAGATAATATTACTATATTTAATAGAACTATAAATATACATTCTACCACTATATCAAATTATACATTTTACTGTAGGGTCACATTTTTATTTAAAATTAAATAATATCCTTTTATACAGATAATATTACTGTACCTTATATATCATTCGCCAAATATATTTTCGTAAAGCAAATAGGAATTTTATTACTAATTATGTAATAGATAATCAACATGTAATCCATCATTTACCTGCTAATGAAAACAAATATCGCGTATGTTCTGAGTATTGTTTTACAGTTATCAGATAATACCGTCATTTAGTGGCATAGTTTGATTCATCTCTTACAGCATATTCAATGGAGAATTAATTAATAGTTTAGAGAAAAACTAGTTCATATACATTACAAATATTGACAGCTAAATTAATTATAGTGTCAAATAATATCTGCGATAAAAGTGTTAAAAAGCCATTCTACTGGCTTGTTAGAAGGTTGTTATTTGAAGATATCGGAGAAGGTTTTCAACTACAATATTTTCCATAATTTTTGGAGGAATTTGGTATAAGTGATATGGGTCGATAGCAGATGGTATCAGTTTTGGTCTGTTTTTTACTAGTTTTTTGGAACTTTGAGCTGATCTGTGAAACTCCTTGTTGAAGGGAAGGCCATCCACCCTTATGGTCCACCACTCTGCCTGCACAACTCCTTGTGTTCCACCACAAAAAAGTAATAAAAAACCCCCCAACAGTAAAAAGAAAACAAAAATTATAACTATACTCTACATTCAAATATGTTTAAAATCTACCCTATCCTTGGAACGAAATAAACAACTTAATTGTATTTATTTTGACTAATCTAATGTTTTCACTATCATTGCCTTTTGGCTTAATAAACAAGTGCCGCATTTCTCAGGTAAACTGGCCGCACATCCCGAGGAATCACATTATAGTGGAACCTGTTTCACGATGGTCCAGTGACCTTGAACATGACCTTTACATGGACGTTGCTATTGCCACGTCAGCACGAATACTCACGCATTGTAATCACACTATATCTGATTCAATGTTCTTACAGTTGTGATGGTTCTTGTAGTGTGAATTGTCTCAACTGTGTTAAATACAAGTCTAAGTAAATATGTATCTATTATTTTCACCTCAATTGATGCCAATTAGTGTACACATTTCAAAGTTATAGAAATACATACTATTTCCATTAACTATCGAAACAAATTTACATTAAAAAACGATCTTCTAAAATGTTTTCACCATGGTATATAGCCTACTATACTGTATTGTTTTTAACTTTATTAATTTTAATTAATATTTTTGGATGATTTATTTTATAAAAAAAATTGGGTGTGCGTCGGACCACACGGTGGAAGTTATACTTCTTTGGCCATTCTCATACATCCACTCACGCACACAAACAGACAGGATATATAAATGAAATATAAGACATTTTTCAATATTATTCAATATATTTATCTTCAATATATTATACGTGACTTCATTATTATATTATACACCTATATTATCATTATCAGTAATTTCTTCGATTAAATTTCTTCAATTAACAATCGATTAATCGATAGTTCTTAAAAATTTGTTCTTACTTTTCAGCGTGACGCGGTTTCTCGACCAACATCCCATCCCAAAGTGTCTAACGGGCGCAAAGAAGTATAACTTCAATAAGTATTCAAAACTATTGTATTTATAGAATTCTACTTTGTCCGTGTTAATAATTCTTAAAAAATATTTTATTGTGTATTTCGCCCACAAATCAATAAATATATGCGTTGTAAAATTAAAGTTTACATATTTATACTTTTATGGACCGTTTTCCCAGTGGTACTTTATTAGCTTCCGGAGCTTGATTTGCGTCATTAGAATTCGGGGAGTTGGATAGAAAATTGCAATTCCAGTCCTCCGGTGTTGATTCAGCATGGTGAAGCTACGACTTAAGAGTCTGCTGAGGCTGTCGGTCATGTTAGTTTTAATCCCATACGAGCAATGTTATTTTCGAACCGGACATTCAATCACGCGTATTCAAACCTAACAGTTATTTTTCAGCGCATTTTTTCCAAACAAATTGCATTAGGTCAAGAATGAAATTGTGTACTGGAATTGCTTTGCGAATTCCTAATTAGTTTATTAACAAAAATAGAAAAAATATTTAGTTTGAAGTTTTCATTTTCACCTATTTTCTAAAAAATAGTCGTATATAATCAAAATACTAAAAGCAAACTCAATGCCCAATAAGATGATGTTTAAAATGACACCTCATTCACAACTTTTGGTCATTGAATACCAAAAAAATATGGATTCACAAATAACATTGTACATATGGGATTAAAACCAACATGGCTGACAGCCTCTGCAGATTCTTAAGCAGAGAATCCTGGTGACGAATACTTGAACTAACGATGTCAGCTTGGCATGGTGAAAAAATCCCCAGTAAAATAACACTCTCTAGAACAGACGTCCTTAGGGGCCATTCTGGATTATATTATAATTAATCTAAACGTTTAATCATATTTATTAAAATAAAAGATTGGTCCTTTACAAAAATAAAAATATTCAATAGTTTATATATTTGTAAATATTTACGTATTTTTATTTCTATATGTAGATACGAGTATAAACAAAGTTTACTTAACATCTAAGTAATTTATAGGCAGTATTAAAATTTCAAATGATGATACTCCAAAAGAAATGTAAATTTGGACCTTTTCTGTTAATTCAATATTACTACTTTTTCCATTACTTCACTGAAACTACTTTTTTATCACAATTACGGTCAGGTTATGTTAGGTGGCTACTAAAGTCGATCACAAACGGGTAAATCCAATGATTGACTTACCACTGTATGCGCTCTCCGTGTGTAAGTTCTTGGAAAGCGATAAGATAAGGCCAGTGATATCGGATTCCTAGCGGATAAGGAATACCACAGTGGACGTAAAAATGAGTGGGGAACAGTTTTTAGAGCAATAGAATATTTATCAAGCGGTAATGAATTACGGAAACAAAAAAAGTCGTGGTAGTGAATAACGGAAAAGATCCGTAAATTTGTCTTAATAAGACATAAAAGGTAATTCATGTGTGTGTGTGTATATATATGTACTTTAAGATAACGACTAAACATAATTACCAAGGATAAGTTTAACGCATGCCATACCAGGGTGGCAGTGTAAAGACAAGACTACATCGTCGTGGTGTGGCAAGTTTAAACAACATTTTTATAGTCAATATTCTTTAATTTTAAACATAAATATCCAATTAACTCTTTAAACTACTGATATCTTGGAAACTGTACGATCCTTTTGAATTTTAATACACCATTACCACAGAATAGATATTCTGTGCCATTACTATCAGGGTGAAAAGACAGTGTTAATAGACATGTATATACAATTTTTAGGAATCATTACAAATTTCATGTCGACTTCTACATCTTTAATCTACTTATATCTTGGAAACAGTACAACTCTTTTGAATTTTAAATACACTATTGTTTAGAGTGAAAAGGTAATGTTAATGGAGTTGTCGTATGACTGACTACCTTCCCATAAAGAATTCTGAATTTGACTCCTGTATATTGGACCCCAGGTTAATCCCAATATTGTACAATTTCCTCCATATATGCAATATTGTATGTAATATAATTATATATACTTAAAATAACATGTATAAAAATAAGTTATAATTATTGTTCTAGATATTGTAGTCGTTGGAATGTTTTATTGTTTTAATGGCTAGAATAGCTGAAAAAACGAGTACGTGTATGGTGAATAAGAGGACAATTACCACCTTACGTGTGTGGGTGAGTAGGAAAGCCAATATCACCGTTTAGTAAACCAAATTTACTAAACGTAAAATTGGTTTACTCTTATTAAATTTTGTATCCTAAATTTTACTAAGTAACGAAAAGATTCTTGCAATAAACTGAATAGTAGTTGAAATGACAGCGGACATTGTCTCGCCACTTGGCCTGAGGTGGCCAGTTGTGTTTACGTACACCACCTGGTTTACTAATGTATTCCGATAATTGAAGGTTATCATTGTATCAATAAACAGTCCTGACTGAACAAACTCCAGCCACTAGGAGCACGCTTAATTACCATGTAACTTTCTTTTCACAACACTACCATGAGTTCAGCCGTTTTCGTTATGTGTTTACAACCTGCGAAACATCATATTTTCAACAGCTGTCTATTGTTTACTACCGAAAGTAACATTGTTTACAACCGAAAATTTTCCACAGTCAACAACACCTGTTTTTATTCCGTAGTGTAGTGAAAAGTATCGTTCAAAACTCGAGTGAAAGTGTTTTGTATGTTCTCGACCATTTGAAGTGCTCGACAAGTCTCGCACTTCAAACATATGGTCTCGAACATGCAAAACCCCACTTTCCACTCTTGTTATGAAATATACTATTCCTCCATGTATGCAATATTAAATATAATAGTATTATATTTACTACATATATCTTATAATTAGTTTTCGAGATATTGTTATGGTTAGAATGTTTTATTGTTTTATGTCTGGATATTTCCATAATTCCATGTATAATTGTTTTTTTAAGCAATTATAGACGTTCTTACATTTGGGGATATTTTAATTGGAAATGAAAATGAAATTAAAAACGTCTTTTTTATTGCTACTACATGAGGTGAATTCTAAAAGTCTAAAATGTTGTGCCCATTTTCATAAATGTTGTAATGATAAACAATACCACGTTAAGTAATTCATTTTGATTCAAACCATATTAAGATTGTATGATGACAACATACTTATACAACGTTTGTTTTGATTCAAAACAAAGATATAATCTGTAAGAAAAAGTAGTTTTAATTTTTTTTACCCAATACGTATAAGGCGTTTACCAGCCCAAATAAAATGTTAATAATGTGATTTTGTTTTGATTGTTCCACGAGTGACTTGAGCAAGAGTGCTTGTAGTACGGTAACAACATCGACAATACGAGCAAGACTGTTTGTAGTACGGTAAAAACATCGACAATACGAGCAAGAGTACTTCTAGTACGGTAACAACATCGACAATACGAGCAAGAGTACTTCTAGTACGGTAACAACATCGACAATACGAGCAAGACTGTTTGTAGTACGGTAACAACATCGACAATACGAGCAAGAGTGAGTGCTTTTAGTACGGTAACAACATCGACAATACGAGCAAGACTTATTGTAGTACGGTAACAACATTGACAATACGAGCAAGACTGTTTGTAGTACGGTAACAACATCGACAATACGAGCAAGAGTACTTCTAGTACGGTAACATCATCGACAATACGAGCAAGACTGTTTGTAGTACGGTAACAACATCGACAATACGAGCAAGACTGTTTGTAGTACGGTAACAACATCGACAATACGAGCAAGACTACTTCTAGTACGGTAACAACATCGACAAAACGATCAAGAGTGCTTGTAGTACGGTAACAACATCATCAATACGAGAAAGAGTGAGTGCTTGTAGTACGGTAACATCATCGAAAATACGATCAAGAGTGCTTGTAGTACGGATACATCATCGAAAATACGATCAAGAGTGCTTGTATTACGGTAACAACATCAACAATACGATCAAGAGTGCTTTTAGTACGGTAACAACATCAACAATACAAGCACGAGTCGTAAAACATAAAATATAATTCTCAAAACGGGGTTTTCCTCTTTAGCTTTGGAATTCCTTCAATAACAGTTTGAGGAAGACAGCGTCGAGAAATCCAAGGGCGACGGCGAATTTGGACGGAAATCCATTTAAAGTCCGTACAAATAACAATAGGATATAGGGAAATTTGAATTAGCTTTTCTAAATATTCAAAAATGGCATACACTAGAGTTATGTAAAGGTCAATATCAATTTTTAGAATGGACCCGTTTGAAAGCAAAAATTACGTCGAAAGTTGATCCATACAATATTATTCCACTTTTATTGGCCCATGCTTTATGTACCATCAGGGGTATATTTAAGCATTCCTCCTCTAATTTTAATTAGATCTAGAAATTTTTGACGATATATTTTTCCGATTGATTCTCGCATATACAATTACGAAATAATATTTATGACATGGATCGGAGTTTTTTAATTAATTAAGAGTACATTTAATCGTCAAAACACTCATACGATCTGTGTCAGTCATTAGTTGGTAGAGGCGCTGAATTAACAGCCACAGAGGTTAGAAAGCGAGAAGTTTAGTAGATAGGAGGTCAAGACACTTCCGTATCCTTATTCATTTACCCAGTGAGGGTGGCCTATGGGTTGACATGCTACAGTCCTGTTGCACGAGTGTATGAAAGTCACAGAGTACAGCTGGAGTTAGTGTATTACTTGTTCAAAATGTTTGTTTTCAATGAGCAGGATCTATTTCCTTAATATTGCTTTTTAAGTTCAAGTGTAACTAATTTTAATGGTGATTTCAGATTGATAGTAAAGTTTGACAGAGCAAGATAAAATCTAAATATGAAAATAATATAATGTTACTTTATTCACTGTAAGACGTTTTAATCACCATCAAATAGTCATATGCATATGGAAAGAATAGTTGCACACACGGCAGTCCAATATACGGAGGTCCCGCCCGTCCATACACGTACAATGGTACTAACCCACCAGCCCACCCATATACGTACAATGGTACTAACCCACCCGCCCACCCATATACGTACAATGGTACTAACCCACCCGCCCGCCCATATACGTACAATGGTACTAACCCACCAGCCCACCCATATACGTACAATGGTACTAACCCACCAGCCCACCCATATACGTACAATGGTACTAACCCACCAGCCCACCCATATACGTACAATGGTACTAACCCACCAGCCCACCCATATACGTACAATGGTACTAACCCACCCGCCCGCCCATATACGTACAATGGTACTAACCCACCAGCCCACCCATATACGTACAATGGTACTAACCCACCAGCCCACCCATATACGTACAATGGTACTAACCCACCCGCCCACCCATATACGTACAATGGTACTAACCCACCCGCCCGCCCCATACACGTACAATGGTACTAACCCACCCGCCCACCCATACACGTACAATGTACTAACCCACCAGTCCACCCATATACGTACAATGGTACTAACCCACCCGCCCACCCATATACGTACAATGGTACTAACCCACCAGCCACCCATATACGTACAATGGTACTAACCCACCTGCCCACCCATATACGTACAATGGTGCTAACCCACCCTCCCACTCATACACGTACAATGGTAATAACCCACCCGCCCACCCATACACGTACAATGGTACTAACCCACCAGTCCACCCATATACGTACAATGGTACTAACCCACCCGCCCACCCATATACGTACAATGGTACTAACCCACCAGCCACCCATATACGTACAATGGTACTAACCCACCTGCCCACCCATATACGTACAATGGTGCTAACCCACCCTCCCACTCATACACGTACAATGGTAATAACCCACCCACCCACCCATACACGTACAATGGTACTAACCCACCCGCCCACCCATACACGTACAATGGTACTAACCCACCCGCCCGCCCATACACGTACAATGGTAATAACCCACCCGCCCACCCATACACGTACAATGGTACTAACCCACCCGCCCGCCCATACACGTACAATGGTAATACGTACCCCTTCTGTTCTCTACCCCACCTACTCAACCCATGACTTAGCTAACTTCTAATATCAAATACATATGTAGAATGTGAGTAGGGGGGGGCGGAGTCAAAAATCAACCTGAAATCCCTCTAAAGCCGTGCCTAGTTAAAGAAGGAGAAGACGGAGAGAATGTTGTGTTATGTAGGTATGAATGGACGTGTAATGGTTGGTCGTCAGTGGAGTAACCCAGGGCTGAATGGAAGGGCTGACAGAAAACATGTTTGTAGGGTGAGTGACAGTTCCAATCCATATAAAGCCGTGCCTAGTGAACGAAGGAGAAGACGGAGAGAATGTTGTGTTATGTAGGTATGAATGGACGTGTAATGGTTGGTCGTCAGTGGAGTAACCCAGGGCCGAATGTAAGGGCTGACCGAAAGCATGTTTGTAGGGTGAGTGACAGTTCTAATCCATATAAAGCCGTTCCTAGTGAAAGAAGGAGAAGACGGAGAGAATGTTGTGTTATGTAGGTATGAATGGACGTGTAATGGGTGGTCGTCAGAGGAGTAACCCAGGGTGAATGAAAGGGCTGACAGAAAACATGTTTGTAGGGTGAGTGACAGTTCCAATCCATATAAAGGCATGTCTGGTCGATGAACGATGAACTCAACCGCCTTCAGCTTCTGGACGGAGAAATTCCGGAGTTCGATTTGGAACAAGATCAAAGACGTCTTCATAAAGTCCCCGAATAAATTGGTCACTTTACAGATTTTGCAAGGTGAGAATTGAACAGTAAAGAAATGTATTCCTATTCTATCAGTACTTCGGTAAAAATACACAGCAATCTCTAAGGATAAGAATCTATCCATTACAAATATTGCCGGCTTGGTGGCTCAGTGGATAAGGCTTCGGACTACGGAGGGCATTCCAAGGTTCGAATCATCACTGAGCCAACAGTCGATACTTCACTCGTCGAATAAAGTTCACGCACAGGCCTGTAGGCCCATGTCAACTGGCGAGTGAAGTTAAACAAAAAAACCTCTTTTTTTCGTAACTCGCCAGTTTTCATGAGCCGCAGGCCTGTGCGGGAACTTATTCAACGTGTTAATTAAGCATTGGCCGTCAGCTCAATGCGGATTCGAACTTTGCATAATAGACTCATTATTTCGAAATCTTAACTACTGAATATCCACTCCGTACAATTTTAAGTTCACGGAAATGCTTCAAATTGTTATCATTGACTGCATTTTTAAACCATAACATGTGACTTTTGATCAATGTTTATTTAAACCTGTTGTACTATATTCCTAACGTAAGAATAGAAAATATCCATATATTCTTGAACAATAAAATATCTATATATCCTTTATTTACAGGAATTTATGCGTTTTTTTTAACTCAGATTTATAATAAAATTATTAGGTTCAGGTATAGAGTTGACACTGTTTCTGAAAGTAGTAAAATCGCGAAGATTTTTAAATGACTGCGGCCATTTGTATATTAACTAAACGAGTTTTGTTTGACGACGGAGCTAACCATTCTCACGTTCTCAAAGACCGTCATCGTACAAGCTATTGTCCGAATAAAATAACTTTGGTACTGGTGGAACGGCCACGCGCCAATGGTCTGAAATGACAAAACTCTGAGCTTTAATTTGCTGTCAAACTTAAAATAAGGAAGCAATAATTTTCAAACTAATTGTATAGTGCCCACCATGTTGTTCTTAAAAAAAATATATATATATGCTGGAGATTTTGTTTAACCTAATTTGCTTTTTATTGTGATATTTGTGTTTAAGAACACGATTTTATGAGTGAAATTGCACGTGAGTCATCTTTAACCTGGCACTGTAGTGATAAAAATAATAATAAAATAATTTTTTTGTAGATGGATAATAGTTTGGTATCTTATTTAATAATTCACACAAGTTAATGAGAAATTAATTTTTTTTAACCCTTGCAAACTCGCTAACGACAAACGCTAGACAAAATTTCTTTGATCAAACACTAGAGCTCATGTAACTAGACAGACAATAAGTGAAGTGGAGCAAGCGATGAATGATTTGATAGAGATGTTAGATGAGTGGTTTGCAGCTAATGGGCTAGATTTAAATAAGGAAAAAACAAGCATAATACAGTTTAAAACTCAAACAGTAGCAAACAAGTACGATGGGGCGATAGCAGAGACAGTGGAATTGCTTGGTCTA
The DNA here is from genome assembly GCA_035578905.1 of Stictocephala bisonia. Classification (NCBI taxonomy): domain Eukaryota; kingdom Metazoa; phylum Arthropoda; class Insecta; order Hemiptera; family Membracidae; genus Stictocephala; species Stictocephala bisonia. The sequence continues at coordinate 28,319 of JAQJVL010001706.1, read as the reverse complement.
TATAGTTTTTGACTCAACACTCAAATGGAAAGCGCACATAGAATATATTACTTCGAGGCTGAACAAGGCAATATTTAACATGTCATGTCTGACTCATATAACGAGCAGGAGAATTAAGTTAGTGCTGTATTTTACGTACTTTGAATCCATATTACGCTATGGAATAATTATGTGGGGCGTTCAAATCGCTGGGAAAAAATATTTTTGAGCCCAAAAGAAAATGATAAGGGTCATGATGAGTATGAACCCAAGAGAATCTTGAAGAAGAACATTTAAAGAACTTGGTATTCTTACATTCCCAGGATTGGAAGTAGTAAAAAATGTACATGAAAATATATATTCTTACCAACAAAATGATGTAAACCACGACCACAATACTAGAAGTAAAAATAAACTACGTGCCCCCAAACATAGATTAAGTAAATATGAAAATAGTCCATTATGTAGCGAAATACAAATTTATAATAAAATACCACAGAAATACAAAAGCTTGGGGAATGCCAATCAGCTCTATAGAAAGTTCAGGCAGTTTCTAGTTGACCGAAGCTATTACTCCGTCTCCGAATTTCTGCAGGACGAGGTCGTTATATTTTAGATACACTGAAAAATAATTTATTAAGCATGTTATTGCGTATAAATTATTGATTAGTTGGTGATTTAAACTCTTTATTTTGTTATTTCTTCTTTTTTAATTCTTTAGGTTAGTAGTTTTGTAACAACCGACGAGTCACCAGTTAGTAGCAGATTATTAACACTAATGTAATTTTCTGTGACAATAAACCATTTCATTTCAAGGCTTTTCGCTCTCACGATACCTTCAAAATGGTAAACTATTGATATAGTTTTATGCGGTTTTATGAATTAATTAGATCATATTTTATTTTGGACACATATGCGTTTGGCTTGTTGTGAATGAAATTTTATGTAAAAAAAATTGGTATATGTTTGTCTATTAATATCTACATATTTTCTACAACTCCTCATTGATGGAATTACGCTTTCTTGGACCGGGAGTTACTCACTGGCACTTCTCCCCACAGTCGCCGAGTGCATGCCTTTCTTTTGGGGTCACCAAGTTCATGTCCCCCTTCCACTGCAGCATGTAAAAGTTGCCGAACTCATGACAGCCCAAAAATGCACATGCATTACACGAATCATATTCTTAAAACAAATCTAAGTTTTTTCTCTGTCCTGGTCACTGCGTTACTAATATTTGGCTCTTTATGACATGTCAATTTCAGTAAGTACCAAGGCTACATCGGTCATCACGTTTATCCCACACTAACGATATCCCATATCACGTAATAAAATAAATAAATAAATAAATATAATTTTATTGTCATTAAACTTTACAGCAATAGACAACGTCAGGTTATAAATATTTACAAATGTACAACAAAAATCTGTCCCAAACAGCAATGTTTCAAATTCCTACACTAAGCAATCATCTTACACTAAGCAATGAAAATTTATATTCTACAAATTACATTTAACATTTAAAAATCCACTAACACTGCAGTAAGTTATAAAAAATCAGGTTACAAATATCTTTTTACATTTTTTATAACGAAAAAGACATACATAGGTACAACTGAGTCAAATTTCTAAACAAAGTAATCATTTCAAATAACCCAATTCTGAATTATATATATTACAATTTACATTCGAAAAATTCATTGATACTGTAAAAAGGTGTCACTACGAGCCAATTATATAATTGTTGCTTAAATATTTTCAACGGAGCTACTCTCCATTCAAGGGGCAATTTATTAAACATTTTCATTCCCTACTATTTCATGACTGTTTAATGATTTAGATAGCCTACAGAAAGGTATATTGATGCATTTATTATTCCTTGTACTATAAGGGTGTATATCCTGCCTTTCGTTGGTGGGCTGATAAGTTTTTTCTTTGTATATAAGATAAAAGTATAGATGTACAAGTTAACTAGAGTTAATTTCTTAAATTAATAAACAAAGGTTTACAGTGGGCAAATTTTTCTGAGTTTGTAATTATCCTAAATACTTTCTTTTTTAAAAACTAAAATATCCTGAGCATGTGAGCTATTACCCCAAAGTAAGAGCCCATAAGATATAACACTTTGAAAAAAAAGCAAAAATAGGCTGATCTTACATATGAAAAAGGTTTCATGATTCTTCAAATTTCTTAACAAGTATGTAACTCTTAGACAGCTTGCACTAATGTGTTTAATGTGAGGTTCCCCTGACAATTTTACTATCAATAACAACACCTAAAAACTTACACTGCCTAAATATTCTCTATTGGTACATCCCTTAAACTAAATAACATTTGTTGAGTTTTACTCTATTTAGTAAAAAACCATTAGCTCGAAACCAGATTGACACTTGAGATAGTGTGTTTTTTGTCATAGTTTGAAGAGTATTAAAATTTGAACTAGTGTGAAAAAGGTTGTGTCATCAGCATAGAGAATGGAATGAATATTCAAATAGGATGGTAGATCATTAATCATTAGGATGAACAACAGAGGTCCCAAAACTGAGCCCTGTGGCACTCCACATTTAATGTCAGCAATTTGAGATTGTTTCTTTCCAATGCAAACTATTTTGTTTGCGGTTTATTTAAAAATGATCAAAAATGTTATTAGTTTTGTCATTGACAATGCCATAATGAACCAATTTTTTCCAAAGTGAGTCATGCTCAACACAGTCAAAGGCTCTGCTCAGGTCACAAAAAGTGGCCTGAGAAAAGTCTCCATCCTCATAAGAATTGAGCACTTTTTTAATTAAGAGTCTATGGGCATGAAACAGTAGATTTGGCCTTCCTAAAGCCAAACTGCACATCAGAGAGAATTTTATGATGTTGAATGTATTCACACACCTGATGATAAATTATAGATTCAACCACTTTTGATAAAACCGCATTAAAATATATTTCTAATCTGACCAGTACAAAATGGCACTTTATTGTTGAAATCTGTCATTTAGTACTGCTTATCTGATTTTACATAATGCCTATAACACTTAACTAATTCCAGAAGAAGTATTGTTGATTCACACACATTTAGAGGTGTTGTTGTCCGATATATCGTGTGATAACGAGATATTATCTTCAACGTGTCACTCAATCGATTCCTTTAAAACTTAGATGTTAATTTTGTTGAAGAAATGTCAGTTTTATGTTTCTTTGACGAACAACAAGTAGACAATGGAATAACTTGAGAAAAGTATTTCAGCAAACAAATTAATACTTACTTATGACGAAGATCTTTGATAAATTCGAGGTAATTTAATGCATTAAAAATTATCCTTACAAAAAATCTATTGAAATCTATTTCTATGGCCTTTTCAAGTATATTAAAAATATATTTTTGTATTCTGATAGTTATTGCATCGAGTTTTATAGTTTTTATTTGGATGTCAGTTCAGTGAATTGGTACTGTGGTAATATGTTTGATACCTTAAAGAATTAATGAAATAGTATAGAATATGAATATAATCAACTGTTATTTATACGGAATATGGTTCGGATCTTTTTCTTTAATTCACTACCACTACTTTTTTTACTTTCTTTTAATTCAATACCGCTTGATAAATATTCTATTGCTCTATAAACTGTTTCCAATAATTTTTACGTCCACTGTGGTGTTTCTTATCCGCTAGGAATCCGATATCGCTGGTCTTATCTTATCGCATTCCAAGAACTTACACACGGAGAGCGGCGAGAGCACATTCAGCGGTAAGTCAGTCATTGGATTTACTAGTTTGTGGACATCTTTAGTAGCCACCTAAAATAACCTAACTTAACCTGACCTAAAATAACCTGACCAAACCGTAATTGCGATAAAAAAGTAGTGGTAGTGAATTAACGGAAAAGGTCCTATGGGTTCAATTCCACGAGTATATAATTTATTGTCAATAAAAACAACACATTACGTTTAAGTATATATTATTAATAAAAAAGTAGTCTTTTACAACTATTCACAGACCTTCGTTACTACGTGATTAAAATACAACCAAAATCAGACAAATTTCCCGATAAATTGACATTCTAAGGAGGCCCTACTTGCTTACCAGGGTACCTTGAGGAGTTGCCAATTGTTGAAGCTGTACGCATTAGAATGTTTGGGCACTATATGCACACGTGAAATAATTGAATGGACACGAATTCTACAGAATTGGTTTAGTAGGGTCTGTTTGCATTTTTTACAAAAATAATTAATAACTCAAGAACGGTTTGACCGACTGACTTGAAATTTTGGACAGTTCTTTACATTAACACTACTAAACAATATAAAAAAGTTATTGAGCTATCTTTAGTCATTTCAAAATGGATGTTGTTTAATGTTTTTGAATCAAAATATCTTTTAAACTCACAAAAAATCATTTGTTGTTCATTTAATTACAAATCTATTGGTACTTTAACTTTTCTATGGTAAGCCAATTATTAGTGGAGTTTTGTTTGAAAATGTATCTTACTGCATCCTCTGGATCTTGAAAATACTTACAGTAAAATATACTTTTTATCAAAACTCCACTAATAATAGACTGACGATAAAAGTTAAGGTATCAATAGGTTTGTCACTGAATTACCTAAAAATTATTGTTTGTATGTAAAATTGAAGGACATAACAGTTCACAAGATGTTTTGATTTAAAAAAATACAAACGACCGCCATTTTGAAATGGCTAAACATAACTCATTGGTATTTCTATACTGTTTAGGAGTGTTAATTTAAAGAACTGTGCACCATTTCAAGTCGGTCGGTCAAACCGTTTTTGAGTTATTAATGTTTTAGTGAACGAAACGGAATTCGATAAAACATTATCCTAGATTTTCTGCTCTAAATTAGGTTTACAATCCGAAAAAATACAGACAGGGTACATTTTTAGTTATACCTTGTATATAATTGTTCAAGAATGTTAACAAAACCTTTCTGTGTAAAAAAATACTGTAGTTACTTAACTCTAGTCGTGGAAATGACACTGGTTGGCAATGCGTAATCTGTTGTTTTATTTTGGTCGGTAACAGTCCTTCATCTCTGTCGGTAATGGAAGTTGATAGTTCCTCGATATGTCTTGCCCTCAACACTTTGAAAGAGCCGATGATCAAAACACGGTGTTAATAGCCCGTACGTGCAGACGGCCAGGTCAATATGTTGTTCTACATCCCTTCTCATTAACGTCTTTGACAACAACTTTTAACAAAGCTCAAATCTCTAACAGATATCTGTTCCGTCTTATCGCGGAATTTCACCATCCTTACTTCAATACACCATATACACTTAATGAACGCGGCGTTCTGACAATTATTTAGTACATAAACAATTTAAGATATTTATAAGGAAATTATGTCTTGAGAATTTTAATAGGTACTCAAAAGGCCCGGCATGTGATAGGCATATCCAATTAACACGAAGAATGTTAATGTTATTGTTCCAATCCTGTTTTAATGACTGCTACACTAATATAGTCTATATGTATAGTTGGTTGATGAAATATAGTATGCATCCAAATGGCAATAGTAGGAAATAATTTAAAGATGACATAATGTCTGATTTTAAGATTTCAAAATACTGCCTTAATAAAAAAAACGGGTTGAAGAGAAAACAAATTTATTAAATTCTCCTAAAGGGTGGCGAGTTGCCTTTAATTCACGTAATCAATGTATGAAAACAAAACTGCATGTGAATGGTTATCCATATGACTGAATGACAACTAATATCAACGTTAGGATATAAGACTAAATGTAATTGATTATCATTACACATCGTAGGGACTGAAAGTGTATCGATTAAGCTGACGAACGTATTTCTATGAAATTTCAAGTAAGTACAATACATATAAGAAAAAGGTAGAGTAAACTATTATTTTCCTCATGACCGTTTATTTATGCTTATTTGCGAGAAAGTTTGTATATTTTTATTCAATTTTTATTTAATAATTCCTTAAGTTTCTTTCTTATGTCACACGTTTGTTAATAATTGCGTGAATATAGTCAGCTTGTAGAGTATTTTACCACAAGTGAAAAGATGGAAGTGAAAGAGGATAATCAAATCCAAAATAATGCAATAAATATGTTTTTAACTAAAAAAACTTTATTCGCTAGTTCGCTGAAGGTCTGTGCGTGAACTTCGTTCAACTTGTGAAGTCCGACCGTTAGCTCAGTTAGGGACTCAAATCTTGGACTTCACTCCGCATTATGAAGCCTTGGCCAGTGCACCACCCCGCGGGCAAAAAGGAAATTCAGATGTAATAATTAATTCAAATGCAACCACAGAGAAAAGTAAATATAGGTCGCTTTCTTATGGCTGCAGCGAACGCCTCAGGGGCAGTCATATAAATGTACATCTAAAGTAATAATTACTACATTTATCCTCGAGTATTTTAGGGGAATATGAAATGTACTGACAGGATGCCCTTCCATGGAGAAATAACTACTGGATACACATTTAGCGCTCTATTGAATGCGACCTCTGTTTCCTTCTTCTCTGTGATTCAGCAGCTTACTTTGACAGAGAATCCCTGTCAGTTACGTACAACAAAAGACCATAACATGACAGATACTGTTCATTTACGTACTTGACAATCTGTTAAAACTGCAATTAATTATTAGATTTATGGGTCACATATTGATGGGAAATTGTGGATTCTAAATGTCGGCACTAGTGGCGCAGTGCTGTAACCCAGCTACTTGGGGACAAAGTGTTGGTGACATTGTAAGCAATAGGTTCTGTGCTTGGTCCTCTTTCAGTATTAAGACATAACGTCCGCTCAATGGTTGCCATCGGCATAGACAATACTAGAGAAGTTTGGGGTGTCCATGTTGAGTGGTCAAGGTTCGGATGTTGTGTAGGGAGAATTGAGTATAACGCTTGCCAAATAGCTGAAAATCAGACCATTACTACGTGGTTCAGATTCCACGTATTGCTGTAGGTCCACAGAGCACATAATAAGAACAGCAGTCTTATTTTGTGCTCTGTGTGTAGGTTAATTGCCATTTTGCTATTAGTAAATAGCTCTTTCTAAGGAACATTCGACCTTAATTAATAGTAACAATGACTACACATGTTCATCTACAACAGATTCGCCGATGTATCTACGATCGACGTTTTATTTATAAAAAATAACGAATAATTAGATTAATTTAAAATGCGTTTACAGATTTATAATAGATTGACAACACATATAAAATCCACTTGTTTGCATGCACCATTTACAACTTGTTAAATTTGATCATTAAAATGTTCAACAACAGTAAAATAACAATAGAGAATAGGAAAAAAAGCCGTAATGTTTATTATTCCAACTGTTCACTTGTATCAATACATCATGTACTATCTTGTAAAATGGCATATATAAGTAATGTCACTTTACGATTTGTTGTATCGTTTTGGAAATTAGATCTAATCTTATGAAATTGTCGTCATTATAAGTAAGGTTAGTGAAAGTCAATTATTATTGACTCGCTGGATCATAATCGACCATTTTCTTATCAGACAAAAACAAGTAACATCTGAAGGTAAAGGGAACGATTGTTTTTGGAGATCCACACTACAGACTGTTTGTCGCATCTGCAGTTCGTCTTGTTCATTGTTGAGCGACTCTTTCTGTACTATTTAAGTATTTTCTTACTAAAATAATGTGATTATGACAAAGTTTTGAGTCAAGAATTAAAAAAAAAAATTAAGGTGGCCGTTTTCCCAAACGCCAAGCCACCACTGGGAAGTCGACAGGCCAAGACAGCCAAGCCACCGCTGGGAAGTCGACAGGCCAAGGCAGCCAAGCCACCGCTGGGAAGTCGACAGGCCAAAGCAGCCAAGCCACCGCTAGGAAGTCGACAGGCCAAAGCAGCCAAGCCACCGCTGGGAAGTCGACAGGCCAAAGCAGCCAAGCCACGGCTGGGAAGTCGACAAGCCAAGGCAGCCAAGCCACCGCTGGGAAGTCGACAGGCCAAGGCAGCCTTCTATATAGAAGCAATGCAATTTGACCGTCAGCGGGCCAAAACATAGGGGCCTACTTTTCTATTTCAACTTTATAGTTTGTCTTTATTATTATAATGAGTTATAGCAAACACTTTATGATTATTAAAGGCCCATTCTAGTCGACCATAAGTTGACATTATGAGTTTTTAAATGTAAAATCATCTACAATGACATTTAAAGTTTTAAATGTTTAACCGTGAAAAAGTATAATAATACTACATTTTTTCCAAAAACCAACTTATGGTCCACTAGAATAGGTCTTCACCTTTCAAATGACACTTCAAGTGTTACGATGCGGTCATTACTACGAACCGAATCGTTGAAATGGAAACCCATGTTTTTGGCCCTTTTCTGTCAGAACAATAATGAATATTCATTCTATCAGATAACCCTACAATAATAATATTCTGAGTTGCTCTTGTGAACTATTTGTTTGTTTATCTTTTCTCAATAATTGATTTCCATGAAATACGAGATATTTGTTCATTTCGTTTCACCTCTTATAAGAGTGCCCAGACCTTCGTATAACTAACTAACCTTTGTATAAAAACGCAAAAAAGGTGATCATTCAAGAAGGTTACTTAGTAGTTTTAGTAAAAATAAAAAAAAATAAATGGAAATAATGAGTTAAAAATCCCTTGATGCTCACACTGTTATTTGTGGCAGGGACGCAAGTCTATTGTTCGACACTATTAATGAGCTCGGATAAATTTCCCCCGATAACGAGAATTTTTTGAACATCGAAACTATAAAAAAAATATTCTTAAAAAGTCTACTTAAATCGGTAAATCATGCAAACATAATTAACGAAAGCTAAACATTAAGAGACTAAATTTGGTAAAAAAAGAAAAGAACAATTTTTTATTTTCTATTATTACTTAAAAAACAGGAAAGAAGTGAAGTTAGTTATTAGAATGCAACATGCATTAGGTTAATGTGGTATTCTACGGATAGGGAGTTCTAATTCATGAATCCACTCAGGAACCATGTGGTTTTACACCCACAGGGTCCTTAACCCCCAAGGTCGACTCGCTGTACCTGCCAATACTCACCTGTTCACTCTCCGCCGAGACTGCGTTCATTATAGTTTTTTTGCGAGGTACGTGGTGTTTAGCAGGCAATCGACTCTCCTTTGTTTCTGGAAATCATTGCTGTTTTATTATTTTAATTGTTGTCTCTATTTTATGACGACAACTGGTCAAGGTAACAGTTTTAGTATCTGCCTTGCCTCAACTCACATCTGTATACATACAATAAAAAGCATTACATGACATTTACACCAAGACTTTAAATAAGAGAAAAAAATATCAGTAGGCCCTAATTATTTAACTTCCTTGATACTTGCTACAGGGTGTCCAACAACTCACTAAACAAAAGTATTCAGTGAACAAATCAAAATAGCGCAATTCTTGTTCAAAATACGACTTTTTCCTCTTGCAACCAACGATTTTTTAGGAAGGTTTCAAGACATCTTCGGAGAATGTGAATAACTTGTTCTTGCATAATTTTGGTCTATGAATTATGGGATTTTTTTCTTTTTTAAAATCTTCACTCGCCAGTTCACATGGGCTTACAAGCCTGTGCGTGAACTTTATTCAACGAGTGAAGTACCAACCGTTGGCTCAGTGGGGATTCGAACCTTGGACCTTGCCCTCTGCAGTCCGAAGCCTTAGCCACTGAGCCACCACACCGGCAAATACCTTGTAATATCTGATATATAAAATTCAAAAACGATGTACTCACTCATTACGAAATCTCTAGAACCACAGAACAGATCCTGATGACATTTGAAAGGAAGCTAGCTTTTGTACCATTGAGACCCACTAAGAAAGTATTTCTCGAAAATGTATTCCAAAGGGGTATAAACAGCTCCTAAAAGTTTCCTTTTTTAATAAGAATAACATTGGGATTAATTTCATAATTTATTTAAAACGCCTGATGCATTAAAAACATAAACATAACACAAACTAATTTGGTTTTCGTTATGAAATGTTCAAGATAATTTATACTAATTCTGACATGATTGCACTACTTTGCATTCCCTTAAAGTAGACTTATTGAGGTTTCCTACCTCAAAAACTTTGTTATCCAGGAGAATGGTAATCTAGATAACCAGTGGAGAGGAGGGTAAGCAAGCGGAGAGAACCACTGTAGCGGAGCAAGGGCTTTGGGCTAGTCCATTAATAAATGACCAGAAGAGATAATAAAAAATTAATATTACCAAATTTTAATCATCACTATCTTAAATGTCTCCAACTATGCCAATTTGCTATATATGTAAGTAATATTCGTTACAAAACAACGGAGAAAGTATATTTTTATCTTAAAAATACGCGATTTTAATTATTTAAGTTTTTATTACGAGATACGCTGAGTAAACAGAGTCAAAACACAACTAAAAGTGTACTAGTGAGAACAACGGTCCAGTAATCGAAAATACTGAATTGGCTATTAGGAAAAATGTCACACAAACAGTTGTAGTAACGAATAATAGCTAACATAAAAGTATGACATAGTATTGTCTAACTGTTTCACCTAATTGGTAACACTCAACTAGTAGACAGTAGACATTTCCTGATTCCAGCGCTAAAATTATACCCCAAGAATAGTGTGTCATATGTCAAGACTTGCGTGGTTGGATTTTTCGCAAAAAACCTTCATATCTTCCAATGGTCCATACACGTACAGTGACATTGACCCATCCACCCACCCAGTATCCGTACAGTAACTGAGACACAAAATCGAATTTCACACTAAATGAACAAAACAATACAAATTCTAAATAGCATTAGGAGAGACTCAAACACGCTTCGCGTGCCAACCCTGTTACTCGTGAAACTTCAGCCCTCGGCCTCGGCATATGGAGTTTGACTACAAAATATTAGTAGCTAAACTGTAGACCTAATATGTAAAATCCTTGATTATATACACCTACAAATCAATGGTAAAATCAATTCAAACAGCTGTGAAAATTTCATAAACATCATTATTTACATTTAAACACCGATTCATTTTTGACTAATTAAATCTCTTTCCATGTTATTCTTATAGCGGAAAACGTACTTTGAGGGCCTCCTGTGTCCTTCTGGGTAACAACAGTGAACAGTAAAAACCTTATTGCACAACTACGAATAGGGGCAATTGTTTGACACCTCAAACGTTAAAATTGATGAAGAAAAATGGAGTTGCTTTAGAAAAAAACGTATTATATATATATAAGGACTAGCCGACAGCCCTTGCTTCGCTTCGGATTGGTTCTCTGTGCTTGTATAACCTTCCCTCCGCGGTTCTCTTCATACCATGACATCAATATAAAAGTTCAGCCCACTGCCATTCTCAAAGATAACCCTCTAAGTCTACTTTAAGGGGATGCAATAGTATCGTAATTATAGTAAATTAATATAAATTTGTACACGTAATTGTATGGATTAAAATATACCGAAAAAGTGTAATTCATTGTAAACTCAGCACCAATTAATGCCAACCAGATAAATGTCAACATTTAAACAAACATGTTTATTTATTTACAAAACAGCTGATATTAATTTACTAAAACCAACCCAATACTATACTAATGGAACAATCTTTTTTAGGGGTGGTTTTTTACACCATTGTGGAGTATTTTATCAAGATTAAAATACTTTAGTTTTTCCTAATTAGCTTATACACAAACATTTGTACCAAATTTCAGCTCTGTAGGATTACGGGAAGTGGGAGAATTAGTGATAAGTGAGTGAGGGCTTTCTCTTTTATGTATAGAGATTCCTTCCATTTACTTATGAAACACTTTCTATGATAAATACCCATCTGCAAGGGCCATCTCTTTTATAGATTTTTGAAATTGAATTTCAATAATAAGAAGACGAGTTTTCTATTTGATGCCTTGAATGGTCGGTGATTATTTTCTTTAAGGGACTTGTTTAGGGCTATTTTTGTATATGGACTTAAGTAGGAAACTTATTTTTAAGATTATAATCACTACTTCAAACTAGCACATTCTAGATTTGATTAACAAAACTAAAAACAAGATCCACATCGGACCTTTTCCGCTAATTCACTACCACTATTTTTTCCTTTACTTCACTACCACTACTTTCTTTATCGCAATTACATTAAGGTTAGGTTAGGTGGCTATTGAAGTTGATCACATACTCGTAAATTCAATGATAGACTTACCTCCAAATGCGCTCTCCGTGTGTAAGTTCTTGGAAAGCGATAAGTCCAGCGATATCGGATTCCTAGCGGACAAGAAATACCACAGTGAACGTAAAAATGATTGTTGAACAGTTTTTAGAGCAATAGAATATTTATAAGGTGGTGGTGATTTAAAACAGAAAAAGTAGTGGTAGTGAATTAACGGAAAAGATCCTACACATCTATTAAATCATCTTTGCTATGGCTTACAAAATGTTAAAATTTTCTAAAATAGCTTTTAGATTGACTTCCCTGAAATCTTACTCGCATATGGTCCTACAGTATTTGACATTGGTTTTATTTACCAGTCATTCATTATAATTATGTTGTTTTTAATTCATCTGCATTTCCAGCTGGCTGGATATTTTGAAGTAAACTGAAGAAAATATCTGTTTGATAATATTTTTTGTAATTTTCAGAATGGTTTTATTGGCCGATTCTAAAATAGAATAATTTTTTTAATTGTTCTCTATTTGACACGCCCTCGCTGGAGAACGTGATCTGTTTCACGTACTTAGATATGTGAGGAATGAAAAATGTCAAAGTTCCTTTCAAACCAAAATGGACAACTTTCGCGGAAACCTGCTGTTTTAAATTATGTAACTAATCAGGTCTTTCCTTTCTGACACCAGTCCAGTGACCTTGAGTCTGTGAGCAGTCATCAATGGGCAATGGCCGATAAACTGTTCATCACACAAATAACAAGTTCGTTAATGTACATATAATTTTTCATTAAGTGGACATTTAAATGTCTAAACAAACTTAAATTCTACCCTCATCTAAGATTACAGCAGTCGTACCTAGGGGTGCACCTATGATGAGGGCAACCAATGGATCATTCCTCCGGTCCACACGCTTTGAGTACATTGTAGCCAACCACACTTTCCGTTTGCTTACATCTGGTGCCACCATCCCTCATTACCCACACTGACATAATAAAGTCACCACCACCCCATCTTCAAGTAACACTATGACTGATTACGTCCCGTCCAAACACCCCTTCACCTTACTTATGACTGATAACCGTCCCACCCCACCCTTCACTAACGTATGACTGCTTACCTCCCATTCATACTTTCACCCATTTACGACTGATAACGTCCTACTCACCATTCACTGAAGTACGACTGATAACGTCCTACTCACCATTCACTGAAATACGACTGATAACGTCCTACTCACCATTCACTTACTTACAACTGATAACGTCCCACCTACCCTTCACTAACGTATGACTGCTTACCTCCCATTCATACTTTCACCCATTTACGACTGATAACGTCATAGCCACCCTCCACTATCATATAACTGATGATCTCCCATTTCCCCCTTCAATCATTTACATTTACGACTGATGTCCTACCCATGTATGAGATTAATTGGTAGTGAAGGCTTTGCAGACCTAACTTCGCCTCTTGGAAAAATAAAGACGTTTTTAATTTCATTACCATTAACGTATTACACCCCATTTGCTCATATACAACTGATTACGTCCCTCTACCCCTATACCTCATTTACAAATGATAAAGACCCCACGTCACTTACACTCAAGGTACAACTCACATACACTCATAAAATCATACCATATTTTGGTCATTTAATATTTTTTAGCTTGACGCAGCTAAAAATGTAACTAGGATCTTGCTAACATTGGTAAATTTCTTAAATGTCAAACATTTGGCATACAATAAACTTTAAAAGATTTATATGTAACAAATTAGCAGACACTCAAACTTTTATACACTCTCAATTTTATAAACGCACTTTTATACATTTTAGTTGCTATGTTTAATTAAGACATTTGCTATGTTAATTTTTTTCTCATTTTACTTCAAAACACTTACAAAACTGTTTATTAAATGTTCAAATTGTTTTGCCTTCAGTTTGCTGACAGGGTAGAACATTAATATAGCCTATTTAAAGCATTGAAGAAGTACACTGATCTTTACTTGACAAGTGGGTTCTCGCAATTTTATTTTGTACTTAAAATTACCATGTGACTAAGCAACAGAGATCAACCTTTCTTGTAATATAGAGTTTTAATTGTGGTTAATTAATTAGCCTTATTATCTGGTCTTTTATATTAAAAGATATTTAATATAATGTTTTGTTTGTGATTTTCTTTTGCCAGACACGTAGGGTAAGTTACACTAGGAGGAGACTAATTTGGGTTAGGTTATGTTACTAGGAAGATATTTTATATATTATGATTACGTCCTGTATTATCTTGTTCTTTTTGGGAACTCTTGTTGATTAACCTAGTTTGGGGCTTTTCCTCCATGGGTCAGTTAAAACTCTTGTGGGGGAGTTCTGTTTTACCTCCACAGGCCCCGAAAGGGCGCTAATGGCAGCTGCCTGTTGACCATGAGCTGAGGTCTCCTTTGAGGAAAACCTTGCCTTGTTCTGTTTAACTTCTCTGCTCTTAAGGATCGCAGGTCAGAACTTTCCAGTTTTCCTCTGCCCGGGCCAGGAGATCTCTCAGATCACACTCAGCAGCATCCCAGCCTCGCAAGCTGGTTTTATAGGTATTGGCAGGATGGGGTCTATATTTGCTAACCTAACCTAACTGTATTTGTGGTCTGTGTATTTTGCTAACAACATGTAAATAATTATAAAACGCCCATTTATACACATAATCAGCCAATCTTTTAAACAAAGGAAAATTTCCAAACCAAATTGTTAAAAAAATTTACCCAAAAAACAAAATGGACTAATACAGAAAACCGGCATCTACAGAGCCGATCTCACTCATCCGAACTCTATTCTAAGTTATAGAAAAATTTTACCTTGACAGGCTTTTAAATTACCCGTCAGAACCATAACACGGATTCTCAAGGGGACGATTCATAGAAACAGTTATAATCCAGCTAATTGAACAACTAACAAACTAGCTTGAATAAGGTCTATGATGTGACCAGTTTTTTCCTTGTTTTCAAGCAATAACCTTTAACTGAATCAACCAATGACCAGCTACTTCAATAGCTAAATACTGTTGGTATTCGAGGGAGGGAAGCAGAATGCCTTCCTAGTTGACAGGAAACAACAAGTGGAAATCAAGTACACAGAGAATGGAATGATATAAATGAATCTCTATTGAACCACTAATAGGAAGAGAAGTGTACCTTAGAATTCGTTTTCCATCCAGTACTGTTTCTCCTCCTAACTAATTAGTTGCAAGACTGCTATACAGTAATATGTGCAGAAAATGCTGTCCTATCCACATATCAAAATATATCAGTAGAAAAACTAAACAGAAATATAAATGAACAATTTAACAAATCCAAAACAGTGCAGGACTTTGTAAACAGTGTCCTTGCCTTAAATGAAAACAAGCTGTTTTTTTGTTTTGTTTTTTAACTTAAAATTAATTAATTAAAAAATTAAATTTTTTAAAACTAAAAATTAACAGTGCTCAGTGCTATTAAAATGGAAACAAACCATACTTAGGCTGAACTGTGTTATTTAGGGAAATCCTACATAGACCCAACTCCTCAAGAAGCTTGGTTTAGGCACTTACGTCATTCATAGAACCAAACAACTGAGTGAGCTAGATATAGATAAGGTGCCAACAATGCTCTTTTTGAAGCAAATAATGAGAGCAAAAAAAACCCATAGCACCTTGGGGGAGGGACTACCAACAAACTGTCTGGAAAGAGTTCTAATTCAGCAAAAAAGAGTAATAAGATGCCTAGCAGTACTACACACGTCTAAAAAACATATAGGATATTTTTCAAACAACTTAAAATTCTTATTGATCTCTCTCTCTAAATAAGAGAAACTATACTATACTCAGTCATCACCATTCAAGCCAGATATCAAGACATGCACCAATACAACACCATGTATACCACAGCTTTAAACTTGCCACTCTCAGTGTTTGAAAAAACTCTCAAAAGGGAGCCATCATATAAAGGAGCCTTATGTTTCAAAGCTTGTTAGAACAACTGAAAAAACTAACATCTTCCTAGATTCAAGAAACGATGTGCACTTTGGCTACAAGATAATCCCATTCCATGCAGAAGCTGAATTTATTCAGAAATGAGCCACTGAATTCTTCACTCTTCATTGTATTGACGCATGCACTATTATCTTTGAATATATAAGTAAAGAATATTGTTTAATGTCTAGATTGGCAGGGCCACAAGAGTGATTATGTTGGCTTTTAGAATGATTATGCTACTGGCTCACCACACTGGTGAAATGTAACGAACATTGAATTCAAACAATTCCAGCTTCATGTGCTAAAGGTTCTCAGTTCGATCCTAATCAGAGTCAATAACATTTTGAAGAAGGATCAGCTGATAACCACCGGCTGTTTCATTTGTCATCTGAGCTATTAATTAATGACACTTTCTAAGGAAACAGTCACGGCCCTTAGTTTTGTAACAATGACTACATTCGTTCATCTACCACTCATCATACTCATTCTAAATCCAATATTCGCCCATATCTGCGACGGATCGGCGTCTTATGAATAAATAAATAAAAAAAATAAATAAATAGATATGAAGAAGTTTTTGATTCAATCTCTATAGCTAAACTGGAGTATATCACCACCAGGTCTTTGTATGGCCATGAAATTCTTTACTGCCAATTTAAGCCAGTTGAAAGAATCACACTATTGCTCGCCTTGCCTTCTCGGACAATACCTGGGATCACAAATGTCCATGGTGACATGGTTGGCAAATAAAGCATGGTACAGTGTCCAGTACTGCAATAGTTGTAGCTAATCAGCAGCTCATCAATCATACCAAGAAATGCTTTTAGTAGAATAAATATTAAATCAAAAAAAAAAACTAAAATCGATATAAATAATCAAACAATCCAATAAACTTTAAAAATTTATCAGAACATTTGATTGCTTATATCGATTTTAATTATAATTGTAAACTCCTCAAGAACCATAAACCATTACATTTTCTGATAAAAAGCCGGTTTTTTTTAATTGATTAGAGAATGAGTAATTAATTTAATAAAAACAAACATTATGAAAGAGTTGAAATTAATATAAAGCAGATTAACATTTATAACACTGACTGTAAAAATGTGCCAATTCTGATGTAAGTTGAATAAGATTCTGGTATACTTGGCTCAGTGAAAATTTTGCTTGTTTATTCCCATTGGCCCCAAAGTTTAATTGCTTCATCAATAATTATCCTAGCTTATGTGCTATTTTTATAAATAAGGATAATATTCCTCACCTTACACATAGTGCTTAGAAATTAATATCAAACAAACAAAAGTAAGTATTTGGTAGAGACTGATACTGCAAAAACTAAATGACTTAATTGAAAATTTCCTAAACACTTTAGGAATTTCTTGTTGATTTTGTAAAACAAATGAAACTGATAGAATATTGATGAAATTTAAGCTGTGAATTGTGTCTTGATATACAAATTTGTATATATTTGTGTCAGTGGAATATAACAGAATGATTTGAGAATTAGAATAATCAGCCATTTAAAAATTATAGAATTGAGTTATAAATAATAAACGTTCTCTTATTGTGTCTCATTCAGCTGTATTGCAGAATCACAACTCAACTCTCAATATGTGCAATCAAGTCAAGTGGAACAATTTTTGACACCTAAAGATTTAAAAAATAACATGAAAATAAAGCGGCATAAACATTTATAACGATCCAGTTCAATATTGAAAAAAAGAGTATATTAGCAAATATATTTATATTTCTATATTTCCATTAGCATTGAAATTATAAAGTGCATGTACATACTTCACAAAGAGTAAATTGGACAGTGAAATAATCATCTTTCTTCTTTGAGGCAGAACTCACTGCTGTCTTCTGTACAGTTAGACATGTTGAAACGAGAACCTGGAAATGAGTACAAAGTCCGTGTAGTATGCTGTACATTTCTGATCTGTAGGACTGTTAGTGGCAGTTACGTATATTGACGTAGATTTCTCTAACCTATTGTCATCGTTGGATTCTATTGAAGAATTACTGTAGTGAAATTTATTTTCTGTTAAAAAAAGTAATTTCTCACTAGTAGTTTTGTCTGTATGAGAGACTTTGTTGAGATTATTGTCAGAACTCTTGAAATCACTGTTGAGGTGACTCTGAAACTTCGTCATTTAAATTAGTTGTTAATTTTTTTGTATTTACTCCTTTTTTATCAACTTTGTTATCTACTGAAAAAGCTTCAGTAAAAATGTTATAATTTATTTCACTATCTTTCATCCTATTAGATACTTTATCTCCTGAAGCACAAGTGAGATCAATATCAAAGACAGGCCTGTTAACAAGTTGGTCTGCTTTAACTTTACAATTTAAGTTTGATTTACTTGCTTTTCTTTCTGTGTGTCTATTAACTATCATAGGATCTACTAAAACTGGGTCTGTTCCCAACGTAAAACACCCTCCTTGATAGGTGATAGGAAGCTCAAGCGCTTTTATAAATTTTCTTTGCTCCCCTAGAATAAATTCGATCATGTTGACCAAACGTTTAGGCTCTGTTAATAATTTTGAAGATACTTGATTTCCTTCATAGTAACCTACACTCTCATTCTGACGAAAATCTGCAACATAGCAATTTGAAGATAGCTCACTATTTAAACGCTCGGGTATCATATATTTTTGAGATTCCTCACTGAAATTCCCGCTGTCAGTTTTAAAGAGAGACTTTGGAGAAAAGGTTTTTTCAATCACAGTTTTAGGAAAAAAATTACATTTATCATTCAACTCTTTTCCGAAATGTTTACAGTCATTACAGGAGTTTGGACAAGGCAATCCTGTTGTGACATCTGCTGTTGTGACATCTCCTGTTGTGACATCTGCTGTTGTGACATCTGCTGTTGTGACATCTGCTGTTGTGACATCTGCTGTTGCATTTTTGCTCTTCAATCCGCGACTTACTCCATCAGAAATGTTTCTCAGTGAGGTTATTCTGTTGAGGAAGCAGCAAGTGCAGGTCTGACTAGATGCCATGGATAGTGGACGGAGGGAATCAAGCGATCTGGATCTGAACATCAGATGTTTTGAAGCCCCACAATTTAGTTGGAATCTAATGAAAAATAAAAACAAAGTAGTACATTATTAAGACGTGGTTTGTGTCCCTATACTGTGGGGAAAAGTATATTTGCATCTAAGACATGAAATTATTGAAAATGCTCGGTTCCTTAAATGTCCACATGAACCATTCCTTAGATATAGAGTTAACACAGTTTAATAGGTAAACATTTTAAAGGCTTCTTAAAAAATATTTGATAGATTTTAGTCTTATTTTCACTTGATGAGTTTGAAAATTCATTTACATAATATTGTGTGTTTTGCTAATAACTGCATTAATTTTTATGTATTTTGTAGTTTTGGATATAGGCTTTAGTTATAAGAATATGCTATTCAATGCTCACACTTTCTGTACCATTATGAATAAAGAATATTGATTAATATTTTTTGATCAGTAGCTTACCAATTGTCAGTCGGGCAATCACTTAAATATGTTATAAGGGTTCAGTTAACTAATTTATTTCTACTAAAACAAACAACCATTGTATTTTTTGCTCTTTACTTAACATAAAGAGCCTTAAGGTGTTCATGCGAATTTGTTCTCATAAAATAAATTAGATTGTTAAGATAATATATTGGTAGTATCTCCAAATGGATGTTGTATACTTGCTAAATCTATTGTCAGAGTGAAGTGACCATGTTGTAAGTGCTCTTTCAGTTTTTGATATGTCTTCTTCTGCAATATTATCTGCATATATGAATTTTCTGGACTGAGTGGCAGGAATGTTGGCGGTGTATTTGTTACTGTAAAACCCTGAAGTGTTGGTAAATCTTAGAATGACCAGATAATCTTAGGATTTCCGAATAAAATTAGGGTTGAAGAACAAAAACTGAATAAAAATCTAGCCAGTGGGGAAACCCAATTTTACCACTTGGGGTGTTGGTTAATCTCATATTTACCAACAGACTTGTAAAAGTCCCAAAATATCTGGAGGATATGAGGAGCTTCGGGCTTTAACCAACCGTTCTTGGTAAATGTACAGATTTCCCAATACTTCTTGGTAAATCTAGTGTTTCATGTTCAGACAGGTACCAGTATGCCTCCTCTCTGCTGTCTATTCGCTCTAACCTCAGTTGACTATCTACTTTTGGTGTGATCAGTGCATGCCACAGTAGATGAAATGTGTGAACGATATAGAAATGAGCGTGTGAATGATACTGTGAACAATAAACACGATAATTTTTACATTACGGAGAAAAGAAGCTAAGATGGTGGTGCAAAAGGAGTGTTCACTACAGGCGCTTAATAAGATAGACATCATAACAATCGGTATTGAGGAAAAGTTGATTGTCCCAATCTCATCAGAAAAAGATGACGTCATTCATTATGTTCATTACAAAGAATGATTTTCTATCATTCATACTTACTGGTGGAGAGTTTTTGAAGTAAGGATCAAGCCTGCCTACTGCTGTGGGTAAAATTTAGGTTTTCTACTGTGTTTACCCACTTCTCTCATCTAGCATTATCGAGAGACTGTAGCAAGGAAATAGCTGTGTCAGAGATTCAATGTTTTTAAACTCCTTGTATAGATCCTCATACTTTCGGCTTCATACTGGTATGTATTCTTTTCTGAAGCCCCAGGAGATACACTCCTTGGCAGAGGAAACGACAAAGCTAGTGAAACGATCATAATTCTTTATTAAAGGTGGAATGAACCTGAAACCATCTTCAAGCCTTGATGGAACATGGCAGCTAACCTCAATAATTATTTTAGAACCTGGAAGCTAAACCCAATCAAACAAAGACAGAAGTAACCTGCTTTCACATGAGTAATAGATAGCTAATCAGAAATTGAACATCTCTTTCGATGGTGTTAGGCTGAAACTCAATGAGCATCCACAGTAATTGTTGTTTAGATTTGTTTTAAAAATCACCTACAGAAAAGAGCAGCTAAAGTGAGAACCCGAACTAACAATGTGCAGGAACTTGCTGGATCGTGTTGGGAAGCCAACGCACAAGTTCAGCACACTGCTGCTTTGTCCCTGGTTTACTTCACCAATAGTTCCGTAGTCTCTTTCTTTGCTATTAAATTAATTATTGACTGTCATGTTCACTTTCAGATGATGTATGCAGGATCTAAATTACATTTGATAAAAAAAAAATCAAAAAAACATTTATTTACATTTTTATTTGTTAGAACTTTATAAATAAACTAATTACATTTAAAGACACATTATTTTAATTTTAAAGTTGTACTAATTAATTCTATTTGCAAGATTAATAAAGGCACAAATTTCTGGAAACTTATTTAACGTAACATTTAAAACTTCATAAATATATTTTTCAATTGATCCTTTTGTCCACATGGCCACATGCCTGTTGCGAACTTTATACAAAGAGTAAGGTACATGTGACTGTCAGCTGAGTTGAACATTTGTATCTTCCCTCCGCAGTCTGAGCACTTTTATAACCAAAATGTAATTAAACTTTTGAACTATTTAAAGGCAAAATTTTCCAAAAACTTAGATGCATGATTATTTCAAATTTACAATACAGTCCAGCAGTTGTAGCATGCACCAGAGGGAAAATGTAGTATGGAGGCAAGGGGTGGTTAATCCTATAGAGTTGCATTAAATAGTAGAATTAATCAACTGAATGTTTAGGTTGTTTTACAATTCAACTATCTGTTTTCACGGTTGACACTCATAATTATCTCACCATTCTGAATGTGCAACACTTTCGTTTATCAGTCACTTAAAGAACGATGATAATGAGCCTCTATTTTCATTATAAATAAATAGACACAGACAAATTGCAGTAAAAATTGGGATTAACTTATAAGTTGGTTTGATTTTATGAAATGAAATGAAAAACGTCTTTATTCATATTCAAGAGGCGAAGTTAGGGCTGCAAAGCCCTCTCTACCACTTAACCTCATCATACATAATAAGATATTATTTCAAATAAATATAACAATTTACAAGGAAATAAAAAATATAAATTACAATGTACGAAATAAAACAGATAAAGTCAAAAAATGTGAAAAATTATATTTAAACTTAAAAATATTTTGACTATCTCAAACAAAACTACAGTTATTCATTACATTTATTCAAAACTACATTCATTCGACACACTCACTCATAACCACCACCACCAAGCCACAACGCCACCAGCCAATACACCCGCGAGGCCTGCAGCAGACAACACCTCACCTCCACCCCAAACAGAGTGCGCTGATCGGTGGATCTGATATTATCAGGCAGAGCATTCCAGAGCCTGCATGCAGATATAATGAATGATTTGTTGAAAGTGGTGGTGCGGTGAACTGGAATAGCTAACATTGACTCACCACGTATGGTTCTACGCACACCAACTTGTGACAGGTAAACAAACTGCTCTGACAGATAATTAGGAATTTGTTTATTAAGAATACTGTACAACAAAATTAGGATATGGAATTGTCGAAAGATTGCTTAACTTTAAGATGGATAATTGGTAGAAAAATGGAGTAACATGATCCCTTCATTGGTAGTTTTGGGCACGCTGTAATCTCTCCGCGAGCTCAACAGACATGTCATTGATTACAGTATAACAGTAATTAAAGTAAGTGAAACAAGAGTTTTTACTAACAACACCTTGACATTGAGAGGGAAAAACATGGCAAATCTTTTCAAACTGTGTATAGCAGCAAAAACTCTATTACACATTACAGCAACTTGATCAGTCCAGTTCAAGTTTTTGTTCATAATAAGTCCTAGGTTTTTAACTTTGTCACAAAACGGTAATTCTGTATTGTTAAGTATGAGTTTTGGTATATTTGTCAGGTCAATGTTAGAAGTGAGTCTAGTAGAGCCCAACAATATTGTTTGGGTTTTGGCCTCATTGAGCTTTAAGCCATGCTTGACAGCCCAATTTGTGATAGACTGGATATCACAGTTAATGTTAGTTACGTCAGTAGGCTAGTCTTTCAGAGTGAAGTGAGAATAGATTTCTAGGTTGTCAGCGTATAAGTGGAATTTGAAGAAAGTGATAACGGTAGTAACATCATTAATGTAAAGTAAGAATAAGAGTGGCCCGAGCACAGAACCCTGGGGCACCTCCTCAGTCCACCAGTTCCCAGTCAGAAGTTCTGTTGTCTGCCTTTACACACTGCCGACGGTCCGTCAAGTACGACCTGACCCATTCAATACAACCATCAGAAAAACCAACAGAGAGCATTTTTATATAAAGAAGGGGATAGTAAACGTAGTCGAAAGCTTTAGAGAAATCAAATAGGGTCAAGATGGTAAGTAGGGACTTGTCAATAGCAGAGCGGACATCGTCAGTAATTTTAAGAAGGGCAGTGGAAGTACTGAATCTTGAACGGAATTCAGATTGGAAATTTGACAATAATCCAGCACTCTCCATAAATGATGACATCTGACGGTGGACTAACCTTTCGAGGCATTTTGACAACGCTGGCAAGATACTGATAGGTCTGTAATCTGATGCAACTTGAGGTGACGAAACTTTTTGTAGAGGGCACACAATAGCAGATTTCCATTCAGACGGAAAGGTAGATGTGATTAAGGATTTATTGAAAATAGCTGTAATCACAGTCAGTATTGCTGGAAGTAAAAGTTTGAGAAGTTTAATAGGGATTTTATCAGTTTTGACTGCGTTGCTAGTCCTCCTCATCACAGCATCAAGCACATCAGCCTCAGTCACCGTGGTGAAGAAGAACTGATGGCGAGGGCGGCAAAGAGGAGTGGCATTCAGCTCACTGACAAAGTCACAAGCTCTGGACAGATCGATTAGAATGTTAGTGAAATATTTGTTTACGATATTAAGATCAAGGGAAATAGGTTTGTCACTCTTGGTCTTACCAATGCCTAGCTCCCTGACCTTAGACCACAAGCCTTTAGTACATATGGCACCAGAGAAAGATCTATAATAAAATCGTATCTTGGCATTGCGAAATTGTTGCTGAGTCTTATTCCTCAGTCTTTTATACTCCCCCCAATCGTCAGATGACTTAGTTCTTTTAGCCCTACGAAAAGCAATGTCCCTTAACCTCTGTAGTTGACGTAAGTAGTCATTAATCCATGGGGCTGGTTTCTTGGTGATCCTCTTAGTGATCAAGAGAGCATGCTTATCAAGGAGACAAATTGTGAAATTGTTAAACATGTTTACCATAATATTGACATCAGGAGCATGGATTATATCATGCCAAGACATTAGGAGTACATCAGCCAGAAGTGCATCAGAATCAATATTATTGAGTCTCCTGTACGAGATGAATTTGGGTTCACATTTAGGGGTGGTTAGACGATATACACAAAATATTAAATCGTGTCTTGACAGGCCAAGGACAGGGTGCTGACCGTGGTGCACGACATGGGACAGGTCAGAGACAGCCATGACGTCCAGCCATGTATCAGTAGTAGCAGTGTGATGGGTTGCTTGTAAAGGCAGTATAGCTATGTTACAAGAGTGAAACATTCTTGTTAAGTAAGTCTGATAGTAAGTAGCAGGGCCCAAAAGGTTCCAGTTAAAGTCACCAGTTACAATTACATGACTTTTATTTCAGTCATGGTGATTAAGTAACTAATATTAGCCAAGCTATGTAGATATCAGTATTAGTTGGAAATTAGTCACTTATTTCGTTGATTAAAATAATTGAAAAAGGAGAAAAATAACAAACTGGTTTGTTGTTTATCCAAATACTAATCAGCTGATACTACGACTTATTAATCTGACCATTTGTCTAATGCCCATCTCTGACCCACGGTTCTTGTTACAATTGCTCTGCTGTAACACATTTTATTTTATTTTATATCACTGATGGCGAATATAGGTACTATACAATAAGGGAACAATAATTTTTGTATTTTTAACTGATATATTTTACTAGACTAAATCCTATAGCTGAAATCAACTGTGCAATTTACAGTTTACCTCAAGTATTGTCGTTTTCCAGAATATAATTGACAACTACAGTGAACCTCATTTTATCCGGACTAATGTGGCAGTATCCCGATCCGGATACATAAAAATTCGGATACAAAAATAAAATATAAAAATTGGGTAAATATCGGTAAAAGACGCCTACATGGTACAATAAGCAATGTATGATTCACAGAGGCGCACGGAAGGTTGGCCTTGCTTCATTTGTGTGAGAATATTCTAAGAACTGAAAGAACGCCCGATTAAAAAACGTCACCATTGCTAAATTTTACAAGTCAATGTTTTTATGTACATGAACAACAAAAAGCTGAATCTACAGGATGCAATCCATACAATAGCCTACATTTTGTTGGGTATTCTTGTGACTAAGATGTCTGGACAATGATAAAGGTCTAGATAAGAAGGTCATATGAATAAACCAGCTTTATAGCATATAAAACAGCGTTTAATAACGTTTAATGTCACACTAGAAAGTATTTATTCAGCACTATTCAGTATTCTGCGTATTCATAACCTTAAATGTTTAAATACGCAACTCAGCGGCAACTGACAGAAACAATAAATAGTGTGCAACTTGACAGCTAGCAATGCTAGCGCTCTATGTGGATCGCCCAAGAACAAAGAAGCGCTGCCATGAGAGAACGACGTTTAATGTTTTTACGGCGGTGTGAAACTACTTTAGAAAACAAATATTAACCGTCCATCAGATCGGTAAGCTGATTTGTATAAACCGGAATCCGGATAAAACGAGGTTTACTGTACTTAACTTCAAACTGAACTAAAAATATATTACAGGTACTCGGATTATGTAACATTATGAGATGCTAAGCATCCAAACAATATAAGAACAAGGAGTTCTTGAACTGTGCAACATTGTAAACTAGTATTTATTACAAAGCATTTCTAATCTAATATTTAATTGACAGCGGCAAACAGTTTGTAAAAGGTTGAGCAGAAAAAAATAAAAGAAAAAAAGAGGATCCTAACATTAATAACATGTGTTATTTAGCAAGAGTTTATGCTGTTCTCACCCTTCAGAAAGATAGCACTAGTACTAACTTATCCTACTTGTGGCCACTTAAAACTATGTGGGTGGCCATTCTACGTACACTTACTACTAATTTTGTTGCATTAAATCATATAATTTTTTCATACAACTGACAAATTTAATACAAAGAACACACTGGTAAATCATTTTCTGGTACTATATGCAGTAAATTTATGTTAATTTAAATTTGACGTTATTTTATATATTGAGATTAACTATTTCAAAAGTTAAGTTTCTTATTAAATTAATAATTATATAAAAATTGTAACACAATTGCCAAAGAGATTTTTTTCAATATTAATTAAAATACAAATACATGTAATTTACAAACTACACACTGATGTGACAGTTTGAAAAATAAAAGTGACATTTTCTGACATTACATAAATCTATTTTTTATAAGCTAACAGAGTTATATTTTTTGTGATTTCATCACAATTTTCAGAATAAACAATACAATATGAAACGGTATTTATATCACAGAATATAAGAAGAAAATAATCAGTTAAAATTACTTCCTCTATATTGTTTTATAATTAATATACATACTTAAAGGCTTCAAATGTGTTGGACTATGTACTATTTATGTAAAATGAACATCAATGAGTGGTTTAACACTTTAAGTATGAACTGAACACTTGTTATCTCTACATTATAAATTACTTTCTAAAACTATAACTCTTACTATGACATTTAAGTGCACTTTGTTAAATTAAGCGCCTTCAGGTTATACTTATTCTTTAACTAATAACATAAAGTATAAACAAAAACAACACGAGACCATTATTTAAACTAATGTAATGAAATTGAAACAAAATTATCCACTAAAAGTAAAAGAAGATAAATTACGAAGGCAAAACATGAGGTAGAAGTGGAACACATTACGTTACTTAACAGTCTCACACACGGTTTTTAATAGGAACAGATTTAATTGAAGACCAGTTTTAGAAACTACCTCAGTCAATGGACATCTCATAAAACATCAACCATAAGGATGCGATTGTTTAAACCTATGTTAACTAATCAAAGTAAGTGTAATCAGATCATGAATTAATAAAGTAACAAGTTAAAACACAGCAATACATACTTCAAGAGAGCATAAGGTTTTGACATAAAATCTCCTTTAAAAACATTGAAAACTCTTAAAAAAACTCAAAACAGAAGACAACAAATGACATTGTCACTGAACAGTATTGATAATCATGATACACTTTCGATTATGATTACGAATGATGATCACAATGACTGGAGTGGGAACTCTGATACGGGTCCTTGGGTCAGAGAGTCGAGCTGTAACTGAAGAAGAAGTAAAAATGAATAATTTTATTGATAATACTTAAGATATCTTTCTAGAATACATCACGTTAAGAAAAAGAAAGACCACTAACTGAAATAAATTAATTCGGGAAACATGCAATGAAATATGAAAGCCCTTATCAACAACCATTTTAAAAGATATAAATAATAATTTGGTACAGTATTAAGTATTAATTAGATTTTTACAAGGAAATTATGATTTTGTTTAGCCGTATAATTACAATGAAAAGAAAAGCGTATGCGAGGGCTTCATTGAGATTATAGTATATTTTAGCTTTCATAGAGCCATATACATTCATCTTATAGAAAATAAAAATGCCATGGAAGATGATTTGTCTGGTTTTAGGTTACAGTTCCATACACATAAGGTAGTATTAAAGTAGGTAAAACAAATTTGATTAAACCATTGTAAAAGTTAAATTCTCAATTTACTTTTAACTCTGTACTACAAAAATGTATAACACCCATTTAAATAACGTACGTTGTAAAATTTGTTTTCTAAATTAGTGTAAAACAAAGTTTTTTTTTCATTACATATGTAAAACAAAGAATTCACATATTTAATTCAGTAAACTAAGTATTTGAGCGTAACTATCGTTGAGAATAGGCTGTGGAGAACTCATATCAATAATGAAGATCTTAAAAATAAGCTGAATAAAATAATGAGGATTTTAAAAAAAAATTAGAAACGTGTTCAAGAGAAGAAGTTTGAAGAAAATTATATTTTTTCCATGTACAAAGCCAATAGGTTATGGTTTAAATTGTTGGGAAGCTAGCTCATGACCATATTAACACCATTTTGAAAAAATTAAAAACATATTTAAAAAATAATAATGGGCAAATTCATGTTTGAGCCTTAAAGGCCACTTTTTACTCAACTA